>BEXV01000624.1:173712-199672 GCA_003118195.1 Hemicentrotus pulcherrimus | reverse complement strand
GAACATCGAGCAGCTGTGGGAGAGAGATGGAGTCCTTGTTTGAAGGGGAGAAGGATGTGAATACACCGGTCAACACTGATCATCATGATAAACATGACAGAAGCCTCACTTGATATGACCGAAAGCATCCCCGCCATCTTGCAGAGGGCGCTAGACTGCCATTCATCAGCATGCAAGGCATAGTTTCCTCTGTAGTAGATATCAGCAGATGCAATTGTGATCATGTACAGACCCATCATAAAATCAGAAACGGCCAAATTCGTGATGAAACTGGACTGAACAATAGTTTTTCTGTCTTTCTTTTGATTGAATACCCTGTAGGCGAAGACGAACCCGTTTCCAATGAAAGCACTGCCTCCTAGAATCCAGATGAAAATCCGTAGAACTCCACTGGCCATGAGTTCTTCGCATGATGAGAATTGATCACGTGGTGCATTGCAGCCGACCAAATCCACCAATCCAGCGAGACAACAAAAGACGTAACGATCAGCATGTCTTTTGAAAGAAATATGACATATCGTTTGACGCCTAGAAGCACTCATGCTGACTTGAAAGGTATTGTAATTATAGTAAATATGAAATAAAACTGCGTCAAATTTACTAGGACCCTAGGAGATTGAGGCACCTTTAGTAAGTCAATAATCGCATTATTATCCTTGTTTGTCCATGTTTATTATGATAATTTTGACTATTAACTATTAACTACAACTTTCATTTGAATAAAAAACAAACAATAATGAGGGAAGATGGCATTTCTGATGAGTCTTACAACCATTTTCTCAAAATATTCTGATACGTGACTTTTTCATGCATATACAGTTTCCAATAACAATATTAATTTTAGTTGCATATAGGCTTATTCTCAGTCTAGTGAAGAAGCAGTTAGTTGCATGAAATGATCAAAAGAACTCTGTTTCTGGAAGAGTTTGGAATATGAAAATATAATTTTACAAGGTGAAAAGGGACGTTTTTATAGTAATACAAACACGAACTTTATCTTTATCTTTTGGGCTACGTATACAGGATTGCCTTTGATCTCCAGTGATTTCGGATAGGTTTTGTTGTGTGGATGTGACTGGGCCATATGTACAAGCATTGCACAGAACTAATAAGTCAAGAAGCAGGTACTTGATTAATTTTAACAAATACAAATTTGATGTCACAGCTCGAATTTTCCACGTTTCCTGACAGTTTCCTCAGGACCAAACTTTTTTTTTCAAATTGTTATCGAATTGTCAAAAATCTTACATCAAATTATCATTGGCTACAAGGCATTACATTCCTGGGTCTTATCATTTCTGTTTCATTGTGCAATCATTGTTCGGTCTAGTTTATTTATATTAGATTTTAACAAACGAACATGTTCTGTAGGTTCTCCAATCCTAGGAACATGTCACGTCCCATGTCTGTTGTAACGGTGATGGCGGTCCCACGAAGATCCCTGCAAAGAAATCCGTAAATCATCAGTTTTATTCGTTTAAAGGGCAAGTCCTCTCAAAAAATAACTTACTTTCAATAGAAGTAGAAAAATCAGACAAACCAATCAAAAAAAAGTTTGAGAACAATCGGATAACTAATAAGAAAGTTATGGATTTTGAGTGACATGAACAACTTTGACAATCACTAGACAAATTGGCAACTCACTCATGATTTTGTGACGTCGTGTCCTCACTATCTACCAACTGTTTTCTTTATATGGATAATATAAATTTCCTATTTCCCCCTGAGAATCTTATTTCTGCACACCAGCATCCAAGTTAGATTGATAGTAATATGTTTTCGTGTGGATGCACTAATATAGAGTAATTTTTTCCAGTTTAATCATGCAAAATGTGAATTTTGACAAACTCTTTATATAAAAATAAATTACTATGAATATACAAAATTAATATCCAGAAAGTAGTATCAATTCTTCACAGTTCATAAAAGATTTTGTGAAATGTCATGCACGCAATATGGTACAAATCATATAACCCGTGCAAAGGCATGGGGAAATCAAGTTTTGGGGCATAAAAAGGAAAATTAATGGGATTAAACTATATAGAGCAATTGATAAGTAGTGAGGACATGACGTCACAAACTGATAACCAAAGTGGCAATTTGTGTATTGAAATTCACTTTTTCATAGTTTTAGTATTTAGCTACCCTGGGTCAATGAGACCTAATTATTCATCGATAACAAAATAGGTTACATTAGGATAAATTTACGTTAAGTACTATTTAATCAAATTACGGTTCTTACAATTCTTGAAGAAGTGTAAGATTCCCGAATGTTCCCGCCTCGACAACCGTGAGTGGATTTCCTGAAAGGTTTCTAAAAGAGATTATTACAAATAGATTTCAGTCTATTTTTCATAAGTCGCTTCTACTGAGAATGAAATGACAAAGCACAGACAATGATTTTACTGTATGAAATCAAATCAGATGTAGAAGCGATTTTTCCTGCTCTAAATGAAGCTTTATCGGAGTCTTGTGTAGCTGGACTTCACTGAGATCAAAGGAGAAAATCCATCCGAGTCAAAACGTGGGAGTGAGGGCTTTGAAGCTATATTGTTAATAATAAAAAGTAATATCCTATAGGTTTGCACCTCGCTTATCATTTGAGTTCAAAGGCAGATACTTACAGCGTTTTCATACGATGAAGACCATCAAAAGTACCTCGAAAAAGATTGCGAATACTGTTCCTCGCCAGATTCCTGTAATGAAATTAAATATCAAAACACAATGGTATATACATTGGTATATACATCGATACATTATGTCCCAGCATAAAGGTTAATAGACGTTACCTAATATTGCCGAGTTTACAACAGGCCCATGCCTCTTCTGACTCCCAAGTGGCAAAATTTGGTACTGAATAAAATTCTTACTATGGCCGCAGTATGATTACATTATCTTAATGATTTCTTATTCTCAATTGCTTCTTGACCACTCAGGACCTACTCATCAGTGTATTTGATATGTGTGTATGTGGGTATGTGTGTTTGGGTGAGTACTTGTGTGTTCTAGATTCTGTAGCTTAGTATTTCCATCCCTTGTGTATACGTTACATTCTTCTTAATCATCTTGCCATATCGTTAATGTATGTATTTTGATGACTATAGTGCCCCGCTCACAACCTTAGCTTCTAAAGGGGTCCTAAAGTCGTTCATTTCATGATGTAATCAAGTTGATTTATGTTGATTAATGTCCTAGTATCCGTCTCTTTTTTTATGTAAAACATTATATCGTGTTTTTTATGGTTTTGAATAAATGAAGTTGAATGTATTTGAACATTCCATAGGATCCTGGAGTGGAACCTATATTCAACAATTATTATTCTGCCCTCCTGGTGGACACAGCGTGATTACAACACCACGTGGTACCCATATCCCACAGTTCTACCAGTGATCAGTGTGTTTATATCCAATCTCGTCACGCTTCCGTACCAATATTCCACAATTCTCTTAGTGGCCACATTGGTTTGATACATTCATTCTCATCACACTGTGGCATCTTCATTCCAGTTCCCCAGTGTCCATATGGTCCCATGTAGTTTTTCCACACTGTGGTATCTATATTACACAGTTTTTTTCGGTAGCCAAAGTGTGATACATTTTACTCTTCGGGTATCAATATTTGTTAGTTATTAATATTAGCTCGTCTAGTGACCACAGTACTTTTATTCGTTCTCCTACCTTCCACAGTGTGACCAAATAAGCACATTGGTCATGCTGTATTTAGATATATGTGTAGCCAAAGTGTAACACACTGATATATATTTTGATATTGTATTTTCTTAAAATGTATCTTAATACACCAAACTTGGCGGCTTTATGTTAACAAGGATTTTTGCATACTGCAGGATCGGTAGATTTATCGAGCAATACCCGAATTTTCATTTGGAGCACTATGGCTCTAAATCGACTTTCTCAGTGAAATGCCAGGAGAAATAAAACCTCTAGTACACAATACACAGGATTGAAAAGGTAGGCATTATACTTACAAATTCAAAAGATTTTTGTTTTCCAGAAATGAACCTTGTTGAATTTCCTCCAGAAATGAGGCTTCAAAGTACCTGTAATTAATTCACAAATTAAAAGCGGTATGTCCAATGCAATTTATCGGGCTAATAAACCAAACCATTAACGAAAATCGTTTTAGACTCTTTTGGTATCGTCATTAAGTCTTTACCAAAAAAAAAGGGGGGAATGACATATCGCACATTGCTTTGCAATGCATTTTTGTTGTGATACTGGTTTTATGCCAATAAAAGTCTTACTAATGATAATAATAATACCAGCAGCAACAATTATGATAATAATGATATTAATAATAATTGTTATCGTNAACAATCTCAATGTATGGAATTTCATAAGTTGACCTCTATGACCCTTGACCTTTGACCTACGTGCTCCAAAATCTAATCAGATCGTCTTCCTATGGTGATAAATACCAGTCCCGAGTCTTAAGTTTAAATCTTAAATGGTTCTTGATCGATATTGTGATAACGGTCAAACGGGACGGACGTACGGACGCACAGACGTACGGACGTACGGACGGACAACCCCAAAACATGATGCCTCCGGCACCACCTTCGGTGGTGGAGGCATAAAAAGGGTCAAACAATGTATGAATCATACATTTGAAGGGAAACCACGATTCTAAATCTTTCAAAGATTGTACCAAACAAATGAAGACCCTTTCAAGTGACTCTTCCCCTCCCTGACTGCTCCTGCACGCGGTCTTCAACTCTAGTTTTAACTTCATTTTCAATTTCAAGGTAATTTATTTCCGTACTTGCATATAAATTAAATGCATGATTAAAAAGAAATATGGCTTACAATCCCGTCATTTGTTTTCTTTTCGTTATTCGAATAATTTGTACTTAAAGTGAACCGTTAAGATTGTTGAAGTTAGATGAAAAAACTGCGTAATTTTGTATGATTTGTTACTTGTTATATTCCTTCTACCGTACTAACCCTCTAACATGCAAAATATCCTGAATTCCCAAACCGCAAAGATATTATGGTTTTCTTTGAAGGCGTCACTGTGGCAATCAAAGACCCTCTAACAGTAAATTCTCCCAACAATTTTTCATTTTTCGCAACCGTTTTCCATGAAAATAAGACTTAAAACAGGCTTTTTAAAAATCTTTCAACCTTTCAATGTTTGGAATGGTATATAGAGCCAACTCAACGCTTTGTGACGATTTACCTTCACTCAAATTTAATCAAATTATGATAATATAGTTGGGAGAATTCAGGAATCGATCAGATCAGTTTTACCCAATTGTTATCATTAATAATGGTCCGTTTTCACTCAAACTTTCAGATTATGTACATCTAACATTGGAGTCACTACTTTAACACCATTTTTTTTCTCATCTGAACAATTAATGTTAAAAAAATCCCTTTAAAGGGCGCATGACTCAAAAGCATACAATGGAAACAATAGAGGGAACCCCGTTAATTAATCATAATATACATATTTCATTTGTCAAGACTTCACAAATAAACTGCTCACAAGACCAAAAGCCCACGAACTTTCAGTAAATAAATTGTTAGAAGGATAACAATAAGTAAATAAATTGCTGTCAGTCCCGATGTGCGCCGGTCTCATGAACCATCGGATAATTCTTGTATTGAATTCCATGCGAGGGAGACGGTGTGTCGGGATTTCGGTCTCGAGGACTGTAGCCATGTTCTGGTGTGTATATACACACACTTAGTACTTCAATTCGTGTATTTCGTGGAGTAACCCCATAACCTTAGAGAGATTGATTTCGGCCTGGTTAGGTACATCGTTGCACTGCTCATCCGATTCCAAATTGAACGTTGGAGGATCCAAAATTAAAAAGGCCTTTTGGATTTTACTAGCTCCATCCTATGAAATGAAAATCGATTGAAATCAACATTCACTATTATTAATACAATGATAATTGTTTACAATATCAATAACACGTATTCATTGTATACATGTAAATTCGTCTTATGCATATCAAGAAAGATTATAGGCCTAGAATTAGCGTTTTACATTTGTGTGTTAATGTTCGTGTTTGTTACTCTATGTGGATATACTTTATGATATTATATGACGTTAGGTTCCAGGCTCATCTTTGGAGCACTACAATGTGTGTTTCGTGTAGAAACAATTAAAATATCGACTGCGTTTGATTGAAATAAAAAAATAATATATATATATATATATATATATCACGCACGCAACAATGATAGCAATCAGTTTTCTATGAATTTTTGTTTAAATCATCACTTTCTTATGGTTATTAAAAGTCAAAGTCGTTGTGGCTATCTATTTTACTTTGTAAATATCAAAATCGAAGTAACGATAATCGTATAATTTGGATGTGAAATCAAGAGGCCGCCAGTGAATTTTATTTATCTCTACTAACAGGGCCAAGAGGATGATGGATTTTGCTGTCAGCAGGTTTTCAGAATTCTTTGGTACATCATGTTTTTATGACGAAAAATTGCACTAAATTTTGCTCAGTTTTAATGGAAACAAGATATTTTTTCTACTAGTATGTCAAAGCATGCCTTCGTTAGAGATTGAAATGGGTTCTTCAGCACCCGTTGAATAAAGAAGGTGAAACCACACTATTTATTATTAAAATCTGATTGATTAGTTAATTGATGATATATCAATAAACAAATAAATTAAATAATAATAATAATAATAATAATATACAGCATTTATTATGCGCCATCGATCTAGTAAACTATTCTGAGGCGCAGAGGGATAGAATTACAATGAGATACATATATATATATATATATATATACTTTACTTTACTTTACTCACTATGTGAACGACAATGTTCTTTAAACATCCATCCACGGTATTGCCAGCCTTTCTCAAGAGAGCATGTGATTGGCTAATGTCTCGTCGGATGACCTCAAGTTCTTGTCGGGTCAAGTCACGAGATTCACTTTTCAACCAGTGTTCAAGGTGCTGCGCAACCGGGACGGGTCGAATAGTAGCTTTATCCGTAGAAGAGCCGTCTCCATCCCCAAAGCTGCTCTCTACATTTTACAAAAAGGAGACAACGAGCGTTGAGCGTTGAATTTAAAAGAAGTTGCATACATGTAAACACGATCGTATAGACTTTAAAGAAATCAACTTACGGGCAATTGCAATATACTATTGTACTGGCTATAGAAATCATGTTACGGAATATATCACTGTCATATTCGCACATTGCAACAGGTGATGCACACGGATATTGATATTGTCTTAGTTTGATGGTGTGAAAGTATTTGCAATCGCGTCTGTGGATGTTTTTAATGTAGACCTATATGGATATTAAATTCAAATATGAAGCACTGGAAACTCCTTTTTGAAGTATTGAATGAAAAAATCGTTGAGAGAGAGCCTCGGAGTAAAGAGAGATAGAGATTCAAAGATCTTAGGATCCGGTGAACATTTACCACAAATCTATCACTGATAGTTCATGCATAACTTGTATTGTAAAGTTGACCTCCAAAAATGGCTGTCTCCCTAATATTGTTGATTGGCGAAATAGTTTTAGTAATGCAATATGGCGTACCAATCGTTTTATTTTCTTCTGTAGCTGACTCGGCAGACTTCTTGACCTTCTGTTTCTTCCCATGCAAACTAGAGAGTGTATAGAGGTAAGGGTTGAGAGACGAGTTGACAGGGAGGACGAAAACAGCAGTCCAGGCATACACCTATCAAAAGAATAAAAGAGAAGAAGACACTTTCAGCGAATAGGGAGCAATCATCGAACAATCGAATTCAAAGGAAAAACAAGCTCCAAGATAAGCCGAGAGCAAAGTAATATCAAATTTCAACAATGATCCCATTATGAAAGTAAACAAACAAATTCGAATGCACTCGCTCATCTGGTAATTAATTTAATCTAACATTAATATTTTAATCTGTGTTCGATTATGGTAATGAATGGTGATTATGGAACCAAGTTCAAAGTTTTGGAGCATCGTTTTTACAGAAATCAGATATCTTATTGAACACCTTTTTTATATTTTTTTATATCTGCTGCTTCGTACTAAGGAAAGTCTGTAAGATATGAAGGAAATGCACTCCTTACCGAAAAGGAGATATTTACATTCCACTCATCCTGAAAACAGTAACAGTTAGTGTTTCTGAATTTGTTTTGTGAACGTAATGTTAGTTACATATAATTTTGTGGGTATATTCACCTGAGCCGATATAGTAATTTTTCCTGCCGCTGATAAGAGACCCATGACGATGATCGGGAACCAGCAAATTAGATCTGTTCCGACAATCAGAGACATCTTCCATGCCAACTTGATATCTTCAGTCAGTTTTTTGTCATCTCTGGAACCTTTACCTGTCTGAGAAAGCATCTGTTTGGACTGCTGATAACGGATGTACATGGCCAGGTAACAGAGCAGGGTCACAAGGAAGGCTACAAAGTTGGCTCCAATGAACAAGGAGATTGAGTAATGCCATCCTGCAGGACGATCAACAGTCAGAGGCAGGGCCAAACAGACCCCGGACTGTCCGTAGAAGTTACCTTTGCTGTACGCTGGAATTACCACAGGTAGGACGCTCACAAAAGTCCCGATGCACCAGATGATTAGCTGAGAACATCGAGCAGCTGTGGGAGAGAGATGGAGTCCTTGTTTGAAGGGGAGAAGGATGTGAATACACCGGTCAACACTGATCATCATGATAAACATGACAGAAGCCTCACTTGATATGACCGAAAGCATCCCCGCCATCTTGCAGAGGGCGCTAGACTGCCATTCATCAGCATGCAAGGCATAGTTTCCTCTGTAGTAGATATCAGCAGATGCAATTGTGATCATGTACAGACCCATCATAAAATCAGAAACGGCCAAATTCGTGATGAAACTGGACTGAACAATAGTTTTTCTGTCTTTCTTTTGATTGAATACCCTGTAGGCGAAGACGAACCCGTTTCCAATGAAAGCACTGCCTCCTAGAATCCAGATGAAAATCCGTAGAACTCCACTGGCCATGAGTTCTTCGCATGATGAGAATTGATCACGTGGTGCATTGCATCCGACCGAATCCACCAATCCAGCGAGACAACAAAAGACGTAACGATCAGCATGTCTATTGAAAGAAATATGACATATCGTTTGACGTCTAGAAGCAATAACATGCTGACTTGAAAGGTGTTGCAATTATAGTAAATATGAAATAAAACTGCGTCAAATTTACTAGGACCCTAGATTGAGGCACCTTTAGTAAGTCAATAATCGCATTATTATCCTTGTTTGTCCATGTTTATTATGATAATTTTGACTATTAACCATAAACTAAAACTTTCATTTAAATTTAAAAAAATAATAATAATGAGGGAAGATGGCATTTCTGATGAGTCTTACAACCATTTTCTCAAAATATTCTGATACGTGACTTTTTCACGCATATACAGTTTCCAATATAAAAACAATATCAATTTTAGTTGCATATAGGCTTATTCTCAGTCAAGTGAAGAAGCATTTAGTTGCATGAAATGATCAAAAGAACTCTGTTTCTGGAAGAGTTTGGAATATGAAAATATAAATTTACAGGGTCAAAAGGGACGTTTTTATAATAATACAAACACGAACTTTATCTTTATCTTTTGGGCTACGTATACAGGATTGCCTTTGATCTCCAATGATTTCGGATAGGTTTTGTTGTGTGGATGTGACTGGGCCATATGTACAAGCATTGCACAGAAATAATAAGTCAAGCGGCAGGTACTTGATTAATTTTAACAAATACAAATTTGATGTCACAGCTCCGCGAATTTTCGACGTTTCCTGACAGTTTCCTCAGGACCAAACTTTTTTTCAAATTGTTATCGAATTGTCAAAAATCTTACATCAAATTACCATTGGCTACAAGGCATTACATTCCTGGGTCTTATCATTTCTGTTTCAATGTGCAATCATTTTTCGGTCTAGTTTATTTATATTAGATTTTAACAAACGAACATGTTCTGTAGGTTCTCCAATCCTAGGAACATGTCACGTCCCATGTCTGTTGTAACGGTGATGGCGGTCCCACGAAGATCCCTGCAAAGAAGTCCGTAAATCATCAGTTGTATTCGTTTAAAGGGCAAGTCCTCTCCAAAAATAACAAACTTTCAATAGAAGCAGAAAAATCAGAAAAACCAATCAAAAAAAAGTTTGAGAACAATCGGATAACTAATAAGAAAGTTATGGATTTTGAGTGACATGAACAACTTTGATAATCACTAGACAAATTTGCAACTCACTCATGATTCTGTGACGTCATGTCCTCACTATCTACTAACTGTTTTCTTTATATTGATAATATAAATTTCCTATTTCCCCCCTGAGAATCTTATTTCTGCACACCAGCAGAAGTTAGATTGATAGCAATATGTTTTCGTGTGGATGCACTAATAAAGAGTAATTTTGTTCCAGTTTAATCACGAAAAATGTGAATTTTGATAAACTCTTTAAATAAAAATAAATAACTATGAATATACAAATATCCAGAAAATAGTATCAATTCTTCAAAGTTCATAAAAGATTTTGTGAAATGTCATGCACGCAATATGATACAAATCATATAACCTATGCAAAGGCATGGGGAAATCAAGTTGTGGGGCATAAAAAGGAAAATTAATGGGATTAAACTATATAAAGCAATTGATAAGTAGTGAGGACATGACGTCACAAACTGATAACCAAAGTGGCAATTTGTATATTGAAGTTCACTGTTTCATAGTTTTAGTATTTAGCTACCCTGGGTCAATGAGACCGAATTATTCATCGATAACAAAATAGGTTACATTAGGATAAATTTACGTTAAGTACTATTTAATCAAATTACGGTTCTTACAATTCTTGAAGAAGTGTAAGATTCCCGAATGTTCCCGCCTCGACAACCGTGAGTGGATTTCCTGAAAGGTTTCTAAAAGAGATTATTACAAATAGATTTCAGTCCATTTTTCATAAGTCGCTTCTACTGAGAATGAAATTACAAAGCACAGACAATGATTTTACTGTATGAAATCAAATCAGATGTAGAAGCGATGTTTCCTGCTCTAAATGAAGCTTTATGTGTAGCTGGACTTCACTGAGATCAAAGGAGAAAATCCATCCAAGTCAGAACGTGGGAGTGAGGGCTTTGAAGCTATATTGTTAATAATAAAAAGTAATATCCTATAGGTTTGCACCTCGCTTATCATTTGAGTTCAAAGGCAGATACTTACAGCGTTTTTATACGATGAAGACCATCAAAAGTACCTCGAAAAATATTGCGAATACTGTTCCTCGCCAGATTCCTGTAATGAAATTAAATATTAAAACACAATGGTATATACCTTGGTATATACATCGATACATATATCCCAGCATAAAGGTTGATAGACTTTACCTAATGTTGCCGAGTTTACAACAGGCCCATGCCTCTTTTGACTCCCAAGTGGCAAAATTTGGTACTGAATAAAATTCTTATTATGGCCGCAGTATGATTACATTATCTTAATGATTTCTTATTCTCAATTGCTTCTTCACCACTCAGGACCTACTCATCAGTGTATTTGATATGTGTGTATGTGGGTATGTGTGTTTGGGTGAGTACTTGTGTGTTCTAGATTCTGTAGCTTAGTATTTCCATCCCTTGTGTATACGTTACATTCTTCTTAATCATCTTGCCATATCGTTAATGTATGTATTTTGATGACTATAGTGCCCCGCTCACAACCTTAGCTTCTAAAGGGGTCCTAAAGTCGTTCATTTCATGATGTAATCAAGTTGATTTATGTTGATTAATGTCCTAGTATCCGTCTCTTTTTTTATGTAAAACATTATATCGTGTTTTTTATGGTTTTGAATAAATGAAGTTGAATGTATTTGAACATTCCATAGGATCCTGGAGTGGAACCTATATTCAACAATTATTATTCTGCCCTCCTGGTGGACACAGCGTGATTACAACACCACGTGGTACCCATATCCCACAGTTCTACCAGTGATCAGTGTGTTTATATCCAATCTCGTCACGCTTCCGTACCAATATTCCACAATTCTCTTAGTGGCCACATTGGTTTGATACATTCATTCTCATCACACTGTGGCATCTTCATTCCAGTTCCCCAGTGTCCATATGGTCCCATGTAGTTTTTCCACACTGTGGTATCTATATTACACAGTTTTTTTCGGTAGCCAAAGTGTGATACATTTTACTCTTCGGGTATCAATATTTGTTAGTTATTAATATTAGCTCGTCTAGTGACCACAGTACTTTTATTCGTTCTCCTACCTTCCACAGTGTGACCAAATAAGCACATTGGTCATGCTGTATTTAGATATATGTGTAGCCAAAGTGTAACACACTGATATATATTTTGATATTGTATTTTCTTAAAATGTATCTTAATACACCAAACTTGGCGGCTTTATGTTAACAAGGATTTTTGCATACTGCAGGATCGGTAGATTTATCGAGCAATACCCGAATTTTCATTTGGAGCACTATGGCTCTAAATCGACTTTCTCAGTGAAATGCCAGGAGAAATAAAACCTCTAGTACACAATACACAGGATTGAAAAGGTAGGCATTATACTTACAAATTCAAAAGATTTTTGTTTTCCAGAAATGAACCTTGTTGAATTTCCTCCAGAAATGAGGCTTCAAAGTACCTGTAATTAATTCACAAATTAAAAGCGGTATGTCCAATGCAATTTATCGGGCTAATAAACCAAACCATTAACGAAAATCGTTTTAGACTCTTTTGGTATCGTCATTAAGTCTTTACCAAAAAAAAAGGGGGGAATGACATATCGCACATTGCTTTGCAATGCATTTTTGTTGTGATACTGGTTTTATGCCAATAAAAGTCTTACTAATGATAATAATAATACCAGCAGCAACAATTATGATAATAATGATATTAATAATAATTGTTATCGTAAGAGAAAAAGTAACAATTATTATTTTTTTTTATTATTATCAAAAAATATTAATATAAGCCGAAATATAAGATACCTAGGTCACACCAACAAGACCGCCCACAGACCGAACAAAAGAGGTTATTACCGACAGTGGCCAAGAATCGTTCGTATCGGAATCGAAGTGGAGTTGGTTTGACTGTGTGACTAAGTTGTAAGGCCCGGGCCACTCGAAATCATTTGCTTCAGTTTGAAAAAAATCACCAAAAACACTTATACACAAAAGAAAAATCAATTAGAAACAAACTTAAACAGATACTTACAAAGAAATCAAATAGGGCATCACCGAGGGCATGAGTCGATAACTAGTCCCTTCTGTGACGCCATCATCCGTCACAATACGTAAGGATGAATTGCACGGGCCATCTAGCACGTCACAGATCAGAGATCTAAAGAAGATGGTGGGTATGATATGGATGAGTCTACACTGCACACACAGGGAGAGTTTAGGGACTAAATGTATCTTGTTCCAATGTCTGAGTGCACCAGCACTTTCAAAAATGGACACTAACATGGAATGAGTGACATTTAAAAAAACTAGGTTTCATCAGATTTATCTTTATGCTTGACATAAAGCAATGAATTTTTAGTCAAATCAAATCATTTAATTTCTGTGAAAGAGTTGCTTAAGCATTTATTTGATATGTTCACTTCATAACTGCTCCGAAACCATACATTTTCAAATTTCATCTTTTCTGACAAATAAATTAGTTCAAATATTACGTACCACAGTTGCGTGTACTTATAAGTGCATAACCTTGTAAATTAAATCTTATGAAATATATATTATATATTATTTACAATTTTCTGATTTGGCGGGGAAGGAGCCTAAGATCCACCTGGTCCGGACGGCAGGAGTAGGATAGTGCCTCACACTCACAGCCTTGGGGGCATTGATCTTTTGGAAAAACAAAGTCCAATCCATTAACGTGTTTAAATAATTCGAAATAAAAGTATTACTTTTTTCTGAAAATGTAAATTTATATTGTCATTCTATTGTTAAAAAATATAATGTAATGGCAGTATCGTACTTGACTATATCGTGGTATTTTTACACATTAAACAACAAGTGAATACTACCATTCTTTTTCTTTATACAAATCATGACAATATTACACATTTTCATTTAACATTTTTTTTGTGTGTAGTATAAATGTAAGTTTTTAATGTACTACCTGCTACAAGGCATTTTTTTTGGTACCACATTGAATACTTTAGCGAATCTATAATGCTTGATCAATATTCACTGATTTATTTATTTATTCTGTCGTTGATTCTGTTGTTGTATCGTTGTTGAAAGATCAACTAGTTTGTAATTTGCTGTACAGAAGTATTATAATACCATATGTTCATTTGTGTAATTACCACCAAAATAGTGTATATCACATACCACAGAATTCCTCATCGTCTCGTTCGGGACATTGTATGATGTCATCGCACACGTGATCAAGACCGATACAGTAGTGTTGCCCATGACATCGGTATGATCCATCCGGACATTCATACTCATCTACGTTGTATACAGGGGTGGAGGTTCAGAGAGATATGACACAGAAAAATACATTAACTCTTTTAATATATGCCACATAATTAATCTCCATGTGCTTGCATTTATCATGGGATAGATATACCGAAGGTAAAAAGAGTCTTTTTGTTTCCTTTTATGGACCTAAGAAACTGCTAAATGGATTTTAAAAGATGGCAGAGAATAGTTCCAAAAACCCAGTTTCACAACATAGCTCGGGCTACGAAGTAATAAAGATTAAAAGAAAACTTTAAATTCTCGAATTCGAACCCCAAAATCAATGCTATCATTCAACCTAACAATGCAATATGTTTCTGCAATCTTTAACAGTGGCTCTGTTACTGCGAATTTTTTTCAAATTCCCAATCGACTAGTGTATACACATCTTATTATAAATTGAATTTCTCCATCTGATCTAATGAAAATCGTTAACCAAAGTCACCGCAAAAGGCTTCATCTTCTCCGGAGGGGCAGTCCATTTTCCTGTCGCATCGATATCGGAGGGGGATGCAGTAAGAAGAGGGGCACTTCAGGTATGACTCTGGGCACTTAAAATTGCCTGTACAAAATGAATATTTGTAGAATGTTAATTGAGTACGATGTTTGATAGACGTGGTTGCGTAAAATGTGTGACAAAAATAGCAATGAAAATGTGTAAAATGACCTGTGAATTTCTATAAGAAGAAAAAAACAACATAAAACCCTTCTGTTACTTAGTCTGTCTTGTACTCATCATAACCGAATTTAAGTTCTCACTACAGCTGTAAATGAACTCTTGAAAAGCATGACTCTTATCACTGGTAATTTTAAAGCAACATTTGCAATGGCAAAAAAATGCCCTACATGTCAATGTCGTCGTTAAACTCGAACACAAAAGTACCATGATGCCAAATACGAAGGAAAATAAATTATAAAGCGTTTAGGTTAGGCATTTTAAAACTCGTAAATACTGAACATCATTGGAATTAAAATGGCGCCTACCACAGGCTCTTAAATGTGTGACGTCACGACATCCGGTGAAGAAGCCATATTCATCTAGTTCATGAAGACACCGTGTTGTGTGTGACGCGCATGCTCCGTTATTACACGTGATATGAGTAGTCGAATTGCAGGCATCACTCGGAGTGCTGTAAGCTGTGCAAAAGAAGTGGAAGATCGAAACATTTATTTTGGCCAATAAATCGGATTACTTAAACATTTTCAAATGTGTTCATGCTTTTTAAGCAAAGCGTGTTCTTGACAAATTGAAAGCTTACCCGAGGCTCGCCTGACAGAGCAAAAAGTAATGTATGCAGAATGGATTCCGAATATTGCAGTTCATTTATTAATAACAGGCTAATGGACTCACTCGTTACAAGGTCTCCAAGAAAGAAACATCCGTAAATTGTAATATGTTAGTAATCCGGTATAGGCTATTAGTCTAATGATGCATAAAGTAGGCTATCATTTTTATGATAAGGTAACACTTTGGGAAAGATAATACAGTGAAAAGTATGCTTTATCTAAAAGACCATCTCTCCTTTCCTATAATACATTTTCGGGTAGGATCAATATATTTGTAACATTGATCAGTAATGCAGACAATTAATTACGTTACAACTAGAAGCTGGATGATTTTTTTTGTGTGTATCTAAGATGGAAAACATACTCCTTGACCGGGTTAAATACTCAGTATTTGTCCGGGTAGTAGTAATTCGGATTGGATTTGGTGATGCATGAGATCACAGAGTAATACTCACCACACTCAGATTCATCCTCTTTCGTATTTCCTATGCAGTCGATCACACCATCACAATGAACCTGCCTTGGTAAAAGCGAACCGTCGTAGCACTGGAAGGCAGAATGAGAAAGCCCCAAGACTGTGTCCGAGAAAAAGGGGTAGAATAGCATAAACTTGTGCTTGGGCTTCTATAATGATAGCGTTGTTGTTGTTTGTTGTTATTTCTATTTACGTATAATAAAATCAAATTTAAAACATACAAAGTAATTATACAGATAAAAAAGACAAAATACGGCTAGTAGCTCATTTTCAGCTGCAACTGTATTGTTGCTGCTGGTCTTTTTAATGGGGCCACAAAAGTGTGGAGGGGAGAATTTGAATTCATCCCCTTACAAATAGAATAGTTTGAAGTTGACAAAAATATTGCCTAAAATATCTAGAATAGAATATTTTTTACAGCATTACAATAGTTTTGCCTTACGTCATTAGAATAATTTGAAGTTGACAAGATCTGCCGAAAACCTCCAGGAAATAATCTGACAGAGAACCACGAATTCAGAATGCAATCAGACTTAACCTGATCAGAAAGAGGTATTTATGTTTAAATTTTATTCCTATTTCACTTTATGTTTCATACCAATTCACGATGCCTTTTTTGCATTTTCTAATAAATTATTTCACGGCAAGATATTGAGATTTAACACCTTTTGTTGATGTCGAATGTCATAATAATTTAGTGACCGAACATTGTAATGTTCGGCGATTTTCTTTTTTACCATAACATTCTCTGTTTGCTGTTAGATCTACATTGTCCGCTATAGTTTAGTAATTTAATTGGTCTGATATTAAACTGCCCCTTATCCTATCACCATCATAAGAAACTTCGGACAAATAAGACCAAATACGAAAAACTTAAAAATATCGTATCTATACCAAAACCCATTAATACCAGATTGACATAAATATGATAAAATAGGGCCTGAATGGCTACATAGAGTTACCCAACAATTTAAACATTCTAAATTACTAGTACAGTCAAACCTGTCTATAGCGACCGCCCAAAGGAAACACAAAAAGTGGTCTTTGTAGACAGGTGGTATTTGTAGACAGGTGCCTTTAGTACATGTTTCAATGATAAACCATTTTCAAGGGAAACAACAAATGTGCTTGTTGTAGACAGGTGGTCACTTAAGCTGCAGGTTTGACTGTATTTGAAATATAATTATTACCACAGCTAGCTTCATCTGAAGAATCGTAACAATGGCTGATGAAATCACATCTCTTGCTGACTGGTATACACTGACCATTGTCACATGCAAACTCATCTTCAGTACAAGGCGGTAAGGCTGAAAGAAAAACAAAGTTAAATTCGATCTGAATTATACCTGTAGTTGCTGTATTTTTATAAGAAAACTATAGTCGTTACCGCCCCCGTTCTTTGAATGATAACAATTAGGCGATTTTGTTTTTCTTAAGCCATCAAACCCGGTTTTACCGGATAGGTATAGGTTGCATTCTTTTATACCTCTGACAGTCCTATGTTCTTACATTACTTTGTTGGGACGGGAACTGGACCTAATGTTTTTTTGATCGACAGAACGCCTAATATAAGCGGATATCTTACCTAAAGACTTTGACAGCGAGATCGAGTGGTCTCGTAATCCGGTGACCCGGGTTCGAAACCAAGTCGATGCGCTAGTGCCCTTTGGTAAGGCATTAATCTGCATTATTTCTCATTACCAGGTCCCTAGGAGAGGACCTTAAGCCGTCGGCCGTCTTGTTTCTTACCCACAAGCATTTATGCTTTCTTAGCAGTTAGGTAAAATAACCACCACCACCACCACCACCACCACATAATTAATGATATTAATAATAATAACGATCGGGGTGTTGGAACATTAATTTGGCTTAAAAGAAAAATAATTTTTCTCACTTACCACATTCACTTTCATCCGAGTTATCCGGGCAATGCGGGATGGAATCGCAATAGAAGGATATTGATATGCATGACCCATCACTGCATCGTAACTGATCAGAATTACAAACTGAATCAGAAAAAGAAAAAGTTAAATATTATCATTCGGTCAAATACCTTTTGCCACAAATCGAGTCATCATTCTTATCCACTTTTGACAATTCCTTGCATACGTTGTTCCTCAATTATCAATAATCAATTCCCTTCAATACTAAATTTCAACACGAATGCGAAACTAAAAGTGCAATATTTCGACACTCTTGCATGCAGGAGTTTAGGCTCTAGGGATAGTTTTTAGATATTCACATCCTAAGGTGTCCCCTGGCTTCTTCCTATTTTATTGATCTTGATGATTTTTAGTGTTTCCTAATACTAGTAGGTATAGGGGGATTAATGTCAAAACGAAATTCTGTGCACACCGCAACGTAACACATAGGAGTATTATTATTATCATTTTAAATGTACGTAGTCATGACAATTTGATATTGTAGATTTTAAAAGTGCATTGATTTGATTTGATCTATACCTTCTTGGCAAATATCTTCATCGCTCCCGTATAAACAGTCCGTTACTCCATCGCAAACATGGGCCTTACTGATGCATTCACCCGAAGAACATCGGAAAAGTCCAGACCCGCAGTTGCTGACAGAGTCTATATAAATCGGTAAAATGACAAGTTTTATTTTTACATTGTCGGACATAACAGTGCAATTGAACTTGAGATACGTACAAAGATGACTTAATTTCATGTAATTATGACAAACATACAAGTTTCTGTTAAAATATCGTAGCAATGGAGTGTAAACAAGGTAAATTGGACGGATCTACTACGAAAGTATTAAAGGTGTCTTTGTTTGGTGTATCGGACAGGGGTTTATAGGTGAAATTAAGATTTTGGATATATATTATATTTTTGCACAAGAGAATAGTACAAAACAAAACTTTTTATAAATATTAGTATACGTAATAGGTTGTATATCAATACTGTTCTCACTACAGCACTTCTAAGTGTTACTTTACAGGTATAAAATAAAACAGATTCCACTCGTAGACCTTCAATTGAAAGTGCGAAATTATCGATCAGAAATGTAATTTAAACATATATGACAATTTCTTGCTATCTAGTAACAACAAAACATAGAGAAGTATCTCACCTGTTGACGGTAAATTTATTAGTAATTCTCCTGATAGATCTGTGAAAATATGATAGTAAACAAAGTAAAAATAACTGTTATATCATTCAGATTATATATTTCAAAGTATATCAGCAATATCAATTTGAAGAGAGAAATGTGAAAATAAAGTCTGTAGCATGCAAACGATACGTAGGCTTTGGGCAAATAAGAGTCACATCTTGTTTATACAAACATATGTCTGTGTGGATGTGTCGGTGTATATTTTATTTATAAGCATACTCATACCCTTTTCAACCCATGAAACCTTTCTTTTTCATTTTGACTTCACCATCGTTCATTTGTATACACATTCCAAAACTTGGAACTACTTGGAACTAATTAGCACGTCCGTAATAAATTGATAATTGATTTATTGTTTTCTTTCTCATCTTTTAAAACATACGTATTCATGTGCGTATGTGCATCAATGTGATATTTTACATTTTATTCATATGATACATCTTCCGATATAGTACAATACATATATAGATACTGAGCTGAGTGTGGGTGTGTGTGAGGGTGCATATGTGTGTGAGTGTGACTAGATTTAATCACTTTACCAGGCGTTCCGGATGCTGCTGTTTCACATATGAACTGCTTTGTTTCAGGAGATGCACACGCTACGTCATGCCAAAGATTGGTCGACAGATCTGTCGAAGTGGCTGAATCGAAGACTAGCATTGTGCATGCTTCAAGTAAACCACCATTAGGCTGCCTGTCACCTTCCGTTCCTCTGCAAATAAATTTTTAAAATACAATGTTTTAGGGGTTTATAGAAATGCAGTCCAAGATAAAATTCCGTAATTTTAGCGATCAGCTAATTTTAGAACGCAACTTTTAATACGAAAATAGTTTTTAAAATCTTCCACTTATCAAAACATGCAAGTGCCAAAATACACATTTCTATGTGATTCTACTTAAAATATATCATGTAAGAAGCAATACGAGAAGGTTATCGTTCCATATAATGTGTCTGATCAGGAAAGAAATGTATTTGTTTTGCTCTCTGGTCTAGGCATATGGGCATATGGGGAGTATTCTTTGTTAAGGTCAAGGTGAAGATGTTAAGATGTGACAATTTGGAGGCCAAGATGTATTGTTCCCTATGACTAGGCCTAGGGAAGTCATTAATTCAGTGTACATGTTTTATATGTTGTTTGGCACACATTTAGGAAGCCTCTTTTCAATACAAGTATTTTCCTTTGTAAGATCATTTCCTCTCCAAATATTTGTAGTCATGTTGTTAGAATCTACTTAGTAACCTTAGGGTATTAAGAGGTGGATTTTCTGCAATCGAGGAAAACCACCTAAGCTATAATAGACTGAATGTCATGTTAGAAGTCGGCAATTAAAGTCAATATCTGAGGGTAATTCCACGTCGGGACGAGAGGCTAGCTCAACTGCCACCCGGTTCTCCATAGCTTTCGTCGGGGGCTAGCTCTTGTCTGGGATCGGGACGCACACCATCGTATCTCAGTCTGCGGAGGTCAAGAATCCGGGGCGACTACCGGGGCCATGTGGAGCAAAGACGCCGTCTGCGGAGGCCAGGGCCAAGTGGACGAGACGAGCTGTGACCGGCATCGATGTCAGACGGGAAACTACCCATCCAGAATTATTTTGTTAAAGATAAGTTTAATTACCTACTGTATTTTTACTTAAGCCAAAACAAAGTGTGTGAAACAGAAAAAATGATTGGAAATTAAACGTTACAATTTAACTTTATTTTAACAAGCTTTATTTCCCTTTATTATGTGTGTCCGTAGCAGTAATACAAAATATAAAAAAGTCACTGACGTGACAATGGGATGCTTTGGTACACCTGCGCCTCGTGGTTCGCTATGCGCCTTCGACTTTATTTCGCTGACTAAACAAGAACATTGTTCAAACGTCATCCATATATCCTACAAAGAATACTGAGCTGAATCGCATAAGTGATTTTGAAAAATGAATAAAAGTTAGGAAAATAAATAGTACTATTCCCTTTGTGATGATGATAATAAGTACTACATTTCCTTAGGGTAAGCTGGTAAACAGGATACAAGAAACATAAGGTTTACAATATCACAAATTAATTCGAAAAATTACTTTCCATCACGTGACTTACTGAGGAGAATTGTACCAATCTGTGTAAGACATAGGGGTGCCGTCATTCCAATAGAAAACTCCACGTTCATCTCTTCTGCCGAGACCTACGATTAAAATGTGCAAACGGTTCAGTCGTTAAGTGTTTCCATAAGTTTATAGATTTGCCTCCTAAAGTAAAAAATGCTTTGCTAATCTGTAATAAAATAAAGACATTTACATCATCAGAGCAGCATAAAGCAATACGATTGGTTCATTTGGGACTCTTCTCGCAAGGACAGCTTGCACGACCATGTTCAAACAATCTTGACAATAATTTGCTAATACCTGAAGAGCTCGCAATTGCACGAAGAGTCAAGAGGGGTCAATTGAACAGTCAGAGAGACGGTCGTTATTGGAAGACAATGGATACTTTCCGTTTACGAGAAAGTTTCGCAATCAGTAAACACCGTGATCTGAGCCACGCTGCCCAAAACGACCATGCGAAAGCCGTATAATGAAAGTTTGGCAGTGGCTGTTCCTATTTTTAATGCAAATTATATCAAAAGTGTCCAAGCGACGTACAATCAGATTTTTACCCTACAAATTCAAGTGTCTGTACAAATATAACCGATCACGATTACAAATTGTCATACTATCAACATACTTTGGGGATTCTATATAAATGATTTTCTTATTCAATTCAGATCTGTCATGTTTCTTCATAAGGATGCGTGCAGCGGTGGAGTGAATAGAGAGCCTAAAAAGTTAGACGTCTATCAACTGTCTTGCTAATGAAGGACACCTCTTTTCCTCAAAACACGTCCGTGTCTCTGACTGTTAAAGGTCGCCATGAAGCACAAAGAGTGGCGTTGATAAAGATGTTAAACAGAGACCAAATAGTTCCAGGTCTCGAGACATAGTTCATGTTAGTATTTAGGGTATAGTGAGTGTTAAATGTTAAAGCACAAGACTTTTAGGTACACCTATATACTTTCCTATATACGTCTCGATCTCTGTCGCTTCCCATTGGGAAGAAATCATATAATGTAGAAAGACCATCTCGTCTTGATCACGAATGCTGACTAGGTGACCCCTAGGGTTCTCCTGGCATACCAGTTCTGCCTCGTTCCATGTACGTGCTTCTGAGTTGATATAGAGCCGGTAACATGAGCCTTGGAAAACATCCCATCCATCAGGACATGTGTGATCTATATTTTGAATATAAAATAAGATATAAAGTTATAAAACAAACGGTTAAAACACATAAGCCCTTGATGAAATTGGTCAAAATGGCAATGGTTGATCCGCTGACAGTTGCTTCGCTGTCATCATCCTACACAAAACGCATTCCTAACCTCAACCTTGGACCAAGCATCACCGGGTCACCATGGCAACACACTATTTAACCGGTAGAAGGGGATAATAACGATTTTGAGGACCCATCAGCAAATGTATTGCGAGTCTCTTCTCATAGCTCTTCCTGTGTCATGTTACCAATACCATTCGTACCACTTTTGTCAAAGATCGAGGTATTACATAATATAAGATACTCCCTATTTTTGTTGATGACCGTAAAGAAAATCTGTCAAATAAAAAAAATCCGGAAAACTTACTGTTTTTACTGTTGATCACATCAGGAATAAGAATATATGACGAATACTCAGCTAAGAAACCGTAACCACTTCCGATGCTGTCGGAATGGAACCGGATCTCCATTCGGTTCAATGACGACACAACTAATCCAGAGGGTTTCTTCTGATCGCAGAATCGCCCAAGTGAACGTTGAGATGACTTATCCATGATGATCACGTAGTCCTCATCGCATCCTTCTTCCAAGGACTTGACATCGAGTTCGACGAAGTGCAGACTGATCTGAGTCCATGGGTTGGTGGCGATGTCCCAGGAGAGGTCCATATTGGGAGGATATGAATCGAAGTAGCCCGGAGACATCAGAAACCCAGAGTTTTGCTTGCAGGAGAAATAATCCTCAGATATACCTTCAGTTCTTCCGCTACACCCGGGTTTATCTTTAATAAAACTCAAGTCATTACATACAATCTCACTACTACAATAAAAATTTCTATACCTGGAAAGGTAAATTACAATAATGTTCACAATAGAATGTATGTCAATCAATTTTTCGGGGGATTCAAGCCGCTAGTAAGATTTCTTCAGGATTTTCTCACTGTGTATAGGTTTTTTAAAAACAAAATGAAGCCTTACAGCTCCTTAACCAACATAGTTCCCCCATCTCTCCATTAGGATCTGTGTCATAATACTTAAAGATTTCCGCGATATTAGCTCTCAATCTTAATCTTAACTTTGTGTTTTCCCCAAAATGAAGATTATGACGGTAGGTGCAGTATTTCAAACCAGCAAAAGGTGAGATTATAAATATGCCTAATTTGATCATTTCATAGTTTTGCTTTTGATGTTCTTATCCAAATTTCTTGGTTCTCCAAAATGAGAAGGCCTAGTATATAACTAAAAGGCTCAGAAAAAGGCTTAGGAAACGTCCGACAGTGACAACATACCTACGGAACCATAGACAACTATGGCGCTTGAGATCCCGGTGAGCAATCCTGACAATAAGGTCACTGATAGATTTGAAGATGATGAGACGAAGACAGATGGGACGTGACTGAGGTCAAAGGACACGTCCGTCTCGCCGACTGAGTCACTGATCGAGAGAATACCATCCGACTTCCCGCTCCTGTCAAGTTCAGACTTAAAGGGAGAAAAACATGTTTCGTTGCAATTTTCTGCAATTTTTCCTGTCGTGAGTAATTCATTGCATTTTCGAACTTTTCAGAAGGAAAAATCCAAAGAGTTATGGCATGTTCAATTTCAATTTCAAGTTACCAAGTACGGTTGAGTCATGACACTGTGATATATTCTTGGATAGACAAATCTTTAATGTTCTCCGAACCTAATTGACCAATCTAAAGATTCATAGACATTCATCTCTAAAGTTCTGATAAGATATAAAGCTTGTCTATCAAAAATAAAGCATATTGTCACAGCCATTCTATGAAAAGAGAGAAGAAAATTATTCCAAATTTGTGGGTAACGGTGTATTTGGTCTGATCCAAGCTCTAGATATTATAAGGCTATTGACGAATTTACTAAATCTCAGATGTGGCCTGTAACGTATGAGACCAAATAGCCTAGACTTGCCCCAAAAATATCAAAATACACAGAGAAAATGCTCTCTACAAAGGACATGTTGTTTTCGGTAATGAAGACGGTTGAAATACTTAATCTCATGTTTACACTTTACAAGATAATAACATATATTTATTATTTGATTTAAATCTGGAAAAATGGAAATTTGTCATCTCCCTTTTCTTAGGAACCATGTTTAAAGTAATTTCTAAGACATTTAGTATTACCAAACATCGCTTTAAAGCCCCACTGCACTACTTGTAGCTACTTGCTCCTTCTATATAGAAAACAATGCCTAAAGCGGTGCCCGTTGGTCCCCCATGATCCTCTATTTCTTATGTTAATTGAGAGCTGAGTTGATCAGATAACGACATGTAAGTGACTATCCTTGGAGGTCTAATCCATCGTGGCCAAACTAGTGCAGACAGGCTTTAAAAGATCTTGAAATACCTGAAATTCATGGAAAATGAACACCACATATTGGCCTGCTGGCAACCTGATTTCCTGACGGCACATAGCACGAGGAGGGAATGTTCTTGATTGGTCCAAGGCTATTCCCGTCGCTACTTCAGGGGAAAGATACGCCGATGAGCAGTTTTCCTCGCAGTATCGAGACGCACAGTCTGCGAAAAGATAACATCGAAGAGGACAATGCTATTTGCACAAGAGGCATCATTTTTTTTTTCTGCATAGAACTGACGTAGCACATGGAGACGCGATAGCTCATTGGTAGAGCAGTGGTCTTGAAACCGGGAGGTCACGGATTCGAAGCAAGGGGATGCACTAGTTTCTTTGGCAAGGCTTTAATCCTCATCTCCTAGTACTTCGGAAAAGAATAAAAGCCTTCGGTCCTCTGGTTGCTTTCTTACAAGCATACCCATGCTTGGTTAGCAATCAGATAAAACAAACCAAACTGCGTCATTACCTTGCACAATCGAAATGATTCTTCGTGTCCAACGGGTAATTACGGTTTGAGTCAAGATATTAGAGGTGACATGCAAACAGGGTAACAGGTTGAATAGTTAATTTTGTATAAAAATCTTTAAAACTCTTACCAATTATATGACATCCTAGAAGCTCCAGTCGGAAACACAATTTGTCGTTCCAGTCAGTTGGTAGTACCCAATATCGTGTTGCTATGATTCTTTCTGGGAGAGATACTTTACACATCGCCGTCTCGCAATCTGAAATATCCTATACAAGTAGTAGATTGAGACAAATTGATACATCTAACTAAAAAGGAATATTCATTTCATCTTCCAAAATCACATCGAACAAAATGAGGCTAGGAATACGTAGGAATAAGGCGGAAGTCAAATGCAATACAGAGAAACACAAAAAATAAAATCACATAACGCACCCCACCACCACCACACACATTCTTCTTTT
>BEXV01000624.1:56819-67095 GCA_003118195.1 Hemicentrotus pulcherrimus | reverse complement strand
TGGGGGATGGGGGGGGGGGCTTAAGACCGAACGTAAAAAGAAGAATGTGTGTGTGGTGCTCGGGTGCGTTATGCGATATCATTTCTTTGGTGTATCTCTGTATGGCATTTGATATCCGCCTTATTACTACGTCTTCCTAGCCTCATTTTGTGCGATGTGTTTTTGAAAGAGGAAATGAATAATCCTTTTATTTAGATGTATCAATTTGTCTCAATCTACACTACATGTATAGGATATTTCAGATTGCGAAACGGCGATGTGTAAAGTAACCCTCCCAGAGAGAATTACAGCTACACGATACTGGGTACTGCCAACTGACTGGAACGACAAATTGTGTTTCCGACTGGAGCTTATAGGATGTCATATAATTGGTAAGAGGTTTTAAAGATTTTTTTATACGAAATCGACTTTTCAACTTGTTACCCTTATTTGCAAGTTACGATGCACCATGTCCCTCACCTCTAATATCTCGCCACAGGCCGTAATACCCGTTGGACACGGAGAATCAATTCGATTGTGCCAGGTGCTGACGCAGTTTTTTGTTTTGTTTGTTTTACCTGACTGCTAAGAAAGGAACTAAGGGAGCGAAGGCTTTAATTCTTTTCCGAAGGACTTGGTGATAAGAATTAAAGCCTTACCAAATACACTAGCGCATCCCCTTGGTTTCGAATTCGGGACCTCCCGGTTTCGAGATCACTGCTCTACCAATGAGCCATCGCGTCTCCATGTTCTACGCCAGTTCTATGCAGAAAAAAATGATGCCTCTTGTGCAAATAGCATTGTCCTCTTCGATGTTCTCTTTTCGCAGACTGTGCGTCTCGATACTGCGAGGAGAACTGCTCATTGGCCTATCTTTCCCCTGAGGTATCAACGGAAATAGCCTTGGACCAATCAAGAACATTCCCTCCTCGTGCTATGTGCCATCAAGAAATCAGATTGCCAGCAGGCCAATATGTGGTGTTCATTTTCCATGGATTTCAGGTATTTCAAGATTTTCATCTTTAAAAGACAAAGAGGATCATGGGGGACCAACCGGCACCGCTTTATGCATTGTTTTCGAACTAGAAGGAGCAAGTAGATACAAGTAGTGCAGTGGGGCCTTAAAGCCATGTTTGGTGATATCAAATGTCTTAAACATTACTTTAAACATGGTTCCCAAGTAAAGGGAGATGACAAATTTCTATTTTTCCAGATTTAAAGCAAATAATATATATATTGTATTATATTGTAAAATGTAAAATGAGATGTAGTTACATTTCAATCGTCTTCATTAACGACAACAACATGTCCTTTGTCGCGAGCATTTTTTCCGTGTATTTGGTTATTTTGGGGGCAAGTCCAAGCTATTTTGTCTCATACTCAGGATACATCTGAGATTTAGTAAATTCGTAAATAGCCCTATCTAGAGATTAGATCAGACCAAATACAACGTTACCCACAAAGTTGGAATGGTTTTTCCTATCTCTCGTCATAGAATGTCTGTGACAATATGCTTTATTTTTGATAGACAAGCTTCATATCAAAACTGTAGAGATCAATGTCTACGAATCTTTAGATTGATCCATTAAGTTCAGAGTACCTTAAAACTTTATCTATCAAG
Source organism: Hemicentrotus pulcherrimus (assembly GCA_003118195.1). NCBI lineage: Eukaryota > Metazoa > Echinodermata > Echinoidea > Camarodonta > Strongylocentrotidae > Hemicentrotus > Hemicentrotus pulcherrimus. Next base: position 65,495 of record BEXV01000624.1, on the reverse strand, counting down.
AATATATCATAGTGTCATGACTCATACGTACTTGGTTACTTGAAATTGAACATGGCTTAATACCATAACTCTTTGGATTTTTCCTTCTGAAAAGTTCTAAAATGCAATAAAGTACTTACGACACGAAAAATTGCAGAAAATTACGACGAAACATGTTGTTTTATCCCTTCAAGCCTGAGGTTGACAGGAGCGGGAAGTCGGATGGTATTCTCTCGATCAGTGACTCAGTCGGGAAGACGGACGTGTCCTTTGACCTCAGTCACGTCCCATCTGTCTTTGTCTCATCAGCTTCAAATCCATCAGTGACCTTATTGTCAGGATTGCTCACCGGGATCTCAAGCGCCATAGTTGTCTATGGTTCTGTAGGTATGTGGGCACTGTCGGACGTTTCCTAAGCCTTTTCCTAAGCCTTTTAGTTATATACTAGGCCTTCTAATTTTGGAGAAACAATAGATTTGGATAAAAACATGAAAAGCAAGAATATATAAAATGATCAAATTAGTCATGTTAATCGCATGACCTTTTGCTGGTTTCAAATACTGCACCTACCGTCCGAATCTTTATTTTTGGGAAAAACACAAAGTTAGGATTAAGATTGAGAGATAATATCGCGGAAATCTTAAGTTATTATGACACATATCCTTATGGAGAGATGGGGGAATAATTAAGGAGCTGTAAGGTTTTGTTTTGTTAAAAACCTAAACACAGTGAGAAAATCCTGAATAAATCTTACTAGCGGCTTGATTTCCCCGAAAAATATATTGACATACATTCTGTTGTGAACATTATTGTAATTTACCTTTCCAGGTATAGAAATTTATATTGTTGTAGTGATTGTATGTAATGACTTGAATTTTCATAAAGAAAAACCCGGGTGTAGCGAAAGAACTGGACGTATATCTGAGGATTATTTCTCCTGCAAGCAAAGCTCTGGGTTTCTGATGTCTCCGGGCTACTTCGATTCATACCCTCCCAATCTGGACCTCTCCTGGCACATCGCCACCAAACCATGGACTCAGATCAGTCTGCACTTCGTCGAACTCGATGTCGAGTCCTTGGAAGAAGAATGCGATGAGGACTACGTGATCATCATGGATCTGTCATCTCAACGTTCACTTGGGCGATTCTGCGATCAGAAGAAACCATCTGGAGTAGTTGTGTCGTCATTGAACCGAATGGAGATCAGCTTCCATTCTGACAGCATCGGAAGTGGTTACGGTTTCTTAGCTGAGTACTCGTCATATATTCTTATACCTGAAGTGATTAACAGTAAAAACAGTAAGTTTTTCGGATTTTTTATTTGACAGATTTTCTGTAGGTTCAACAGAAAAAATAAAGGGGTTTCTTATACATAATACCTCGATCTTAAACAAAAATGGTACGAATGGTATTGGTAACATGACACAGGAAGAGCTATGAGAAGAGACTCACAATACATTTGCTGATGGGTCCCCAAAATCGTTATCATAACCTCTTCTACCGGTTAAATAGTATGTTGACATGGTGACCCGGTGATGCTTGGTCCATGGTTAAGGTTAGGAATGCCTTTTGTATAGGATGATGAACGCGGAACAATTGTTAGCGGATCAACCATTGCCATTTTGACCAATTTCATCCAGGGCTTGTGTGTTTTAACCGTTTGTTTTATAACTTTATAATTCAAATCATAGATCACACATGTCCTGATGGATGGGATGTTTTCCAAGGCTCATGTTACCGGCTCTATATCAACTCAGAAGCACGTACATGGAACGAGGCAGAACTGGTATGCCAGGAGAACCCTAAGGGTCATCTAGTCAGCATTCGTGATCAAGACGAGATGGTCTTTCTACATTATATGATTTCTTCTCAATGGGAAGCGACAGAGACCAAGACGTATATAGGAAAGTATTGGTGTACCTAAAAGATCTGTTTCCAGTTTGCATGTGGCACTTTAACATATAACACTTCCAATACCCTTAATACAACTGTACTAGCATGAACTATGTGTCTCGAGACCTGGTACTATTTGGTCTATGTTTAACATCTTGATCAACGCCACTTTTTGTGCTTTATGATTATCTTTAACAGTCAGAGAGACGGACTTGTTTCGAGGAAAAGGGAGTTAGCAAGAGAGTTCCGCAGTGGTGAAGACGTCTGACTTTTTAGCCACGTTACTCACTCCACCGCTTTACGCTTCCCTATGAAGAAACATGACAGATCTTAATTGAATAAGAAAATCATTTATATAGAATCCCCAAAGTATGTTGATAGTATGACAATTTGTAATCGTGATCGGTTATATTTGTACAGACACTTGAATTTGTAGGGTAAAAATCTGATTGTACGTCGCTTGGACACTTTTGATATAATTTGCATTAAAAATAGGAACAGCCACTGCCAAACTTTCATTATACGGCTTTCGCATGGTCGTTTTGGGCAGCGTGGCTCAGATCACGGTGTTTACTGATTGCGAAACTTTCTCGTAAACGGAGAGTATCCATTATGTCCTCCAATAACGACCTCTCTCTGACTGTTCAATTGACCCCTCTTGACTCTTCGTGCATTGAGCAATTCCGAGCACTTCAGGTATAAGCAAATACAATTGTGAAGATTTTTTAAACATGGTGGTGCAAGCAGTCCATGCAAGAAGATCCAAGAAGAGTCCCAAGTGGACCAATCGTATTGCTTCTCTGCTGCTCAGATGATGTAAATGTTTTTATTCTATTACAGATTAGCATAGCATTTTCTTTACTTTAGGAGGCAAATATAAAACCTATGGAAAAATTTAACGACTGAACCGTTTGCACATTTTGATCGTAGGTCTCGGCAGAAGGGATGAACGTGGAGTTTTCTATTGGAATGACGGCACCCCTATGTCTTACACAGATTGGTACAATCCTCCTCAGTAAGTCACGTGATGGAAAGTAATTTTTCGAATTAATTTGTGATAGTTAAACCTTATGTTTCTTGTATCCTGTTTAACAGCTAACTTTAGGAAATGTAGTACTTATTATCATCATCACAAAGGGAATAGTACTATTTATTTTCCTAAATTTTATTCATTTTTCAGAATCATTTCTGTGATTCAGCTCAGTATTCTTTGTGGGATATACGGATGACGTTTGAACATTTTCTTGTTTAGTCAGCGAAATGAAGTCGAAGACGCACAACGAACCACGAGGCGCAGGTGTACCAAAGCATCCCATGTAAACATTATTTCGAACGATAATCTTCTCGTATTGCTTCTTACATGATATATATTTAAGTAGAATCACATAGAAATGTGTATTTGCATGTTTTGATCAGTAAACGATTTGAATAACTATTTTCGTATTAAAAATTGCATTTTAAAATAAGCTGATCGCTAAAATAACAGAATTTTATCTTTGACTGCATTTCTATAAACCCCTAAAACATTGTATTTTTGTTATAATTTTCAGAGGAACAGAAGGTGACAAGCAGCCTAATGGCGGTTTACTTGAAGCATGCACAATGCTAATCTTCGATTCAGCCACTTCTACAGATCTGTCGACCAATCTGTGGCATGACGTAGCGTGTGCATCTCCTGAAACAAAGCAGTTCATATGTGAAACAGCAGCATCCGGAACACTTGGTAAAGTGATTAAATCTAGTCACACACATATTCACCCTCACACACACCCACACCCAGCTCAGTATGTAATGTACTGTATCGGAAAATGTATCAAATGTAAAATATCACATTGATGCACATACGCACATGAATACGTATGTTTTAAAAGATGAGAAAGAAAACAATAAATCAATTATCAATTAATTACCATATGGCTCCGTTTAGTCTCATTTCACAACGCCCCCTATCGTCAGAGCCTGGTCAGAGTCAGCAGCCTAACATGTTAGCCTATGGACGTTTTTTTTTTTAATCGTTAAAAATTCTTTTTTTTTTTTCTTTTAAACGAAAAGCATATCCACCCCGACGTTCGTTATCACTAGCTCTTTCATTGGAGCCCACCCACCGTAGTTTTTCAAAATAGGTTGCAAGCTCGTCATTGCCTATAATACACATGTGAAACAAGTCTAACTTTAAACTCAGTTTACCAAGCGATTTGAAGATTATGGGTCGAGCACACGAAACATAAAAAGCATGAATTTATCATAGATCACTTCTGCCTATTTCATTATGTCCATTTCATCCAACCCCCACCGTAATTTTTCTATTTAGTAAAAGCAAACATTTTGCAAAGTTTAGCAAAAACATGAATATGCATGAACGGTCAGATAGTGCAGCCTTTTAGTTCGTAACGTATAGTGAATTGGAATGGGCGATGATCCGTTCAGGAGGTAAAGGTCAGTGGTTTGTGCTGGCAATGTTCACGCGAGTGAAAATGAGACAATCGGAGCAATATGGGTGCTAATTAGTTCCAAGCTTTGGAATGTGTATAAAAAATCAAAGATGGTGAAGTCAAAATTAAGAAGAAAAGTTTCATGGTTTGAAAAGGGTATGAGTATGATTATACATAAAAGATGCGCTGACACACCCACACACCCACCCAAACACATTTCTGTATGACCAAGAGGTGACTCTAATTTGTACAAAGCCTAGTAACGTATCGTTTCAATGCTACATTCTACAAAGTTACATACTTTTTAAAAACATTTCTCTCTTCAAATTGATATTGCTGATATACTTTGAAATGCATAATCTGAATGTTATAACAATTATTTTTTACTTTGTTTACTATCATGATTTTCACAGATCTATCAGGGGAATTACTTATAACTTTACCGTCAACAGGTAAAATACTTCTCTATGCGTTGTTGTTCCTAGATAGCAAGAAATAGTCATATACGTTTAAATGACATTTCTAATCGATAATTTTGCACTTTCAAATGAAAGTCTTCGAGTGGAATCTGTTCTATATGTGTAAAATAACAGTTAGAAGTGCTATAGTAAGAATAGTATATTGAATGATAAACAACCCATTACGTATACTCATATTTGTAATACTTTTTGTTTTGTTCTCTTCTTTATGTGCAAATATATATATATATGCAAAATATTAATGTTACCTATACACCTCTGTCCTATACACCAAACATAGACACCTTGTTTTCGTAGTAGATCCGTTCAATTTACCTTGTTTACACTGCATTGACACGCACGTCACATCATTACTACAATATTTTAACAGAAGCTTGTATGTTTGTCATAATTACATGGCATTAAGTCACCCTTCTTATTACGTATCTCCAGTTCAATTGTCCGATAAAGTGAAGAAAAACACTTTCATTCTATCGATTCATATAGACTTTGTCAGCAACTGCGGGACTGGACTTTTCCGATGTTCTGCGGGTGAATGCATCAGTAAGGCCTTTGTTTGCGATGGAGTAACGGACTGTTTATACGGGAGCGATGAAGACAGTTGTCAAGAAGGTATAGATCAAATCAAATCAATTCACTTCTACAATCAAATCTACAATCTCAAAAATGTCACGACTCCATACATTTAAGATTATATAAGTGTTGTCTATAGTACTTCTTTGTGTTACGTTGTGGTGTGCGCAGGATTTCATTGTAATGGGCAGCCAAAAGGACCAAAATTAATAAAGGAAAATAAACAAACAATGATAGAAAAAAACTTAACACTAAAAATCATCAAGAGCAGTAATAAAGGAAGAAGCCCGGGGAAAACTTCGGATAAGGATATCAAAAAAACTATCACTAGAGCCTAAACTCCTGCATGCAAGAGTGTTGAAATATTGACAATTTTTCTTTCGCATTCATATTGAAATTTAGCATTGAAAGAAATTGATTATTCATAATTGAGGAACAACGTATGCAAATAATTATCAAAAGTGAATAAGAATGGTGACTCGATTTGTGGAAAAAGGTATTTGACTGAATGATAATATTTAACTTTTTCTTTTTCTGATTCAGTTTGTAATTACCAACAGTTTCGATGCAGTGACGGGTCATGCATATCAATATCCTTCTATTGCGATTCCATCCCGCATTGCCCGGATAACTCGGATGAAAGTGAATGTAGTAAGTGAGAAAAATTGTTTTTCTTTTAAACCAAATAATGTTCCAACACCCCTATCATTATTATTATTAATTATGTGGTGGTGGTGGTTATTTTACCTGACTGCTAAGAAAGCGTACATGCTTGTGGGATAAAGCAACCAGACGGCCGACGGCTTAAGGTCCTCTCCTAGGGAGCTGGTAATGAAAATTAATGAGTATTAATGCCTTACCAAAGGGCACTAGCGCATCGATTTCGTTTCGAACCCGGGTCACAGGATTACGAGACGACTGCTCTACCAACTGAGCTATCGCGGCTCCCCTTATTTGGCGTCACCTGTGCCTGGGAGGTGAAAGGCGAACTGAATCACTGTAACCCTGGGGTCTGTTCTCCTCCCGGTATAACTGTTTGGGGTTGTGCGGGTGGACCACTACATCGGGGTTTTCCCCTACTCTTTACGAATAGTGCAGTGGATTCTTAACGGTCAAAAGCGGTGACTCTCCTCTACACGGGGCCTCCATTTCACGTCCTATCCGAGGGACGGAGTGCTTTCCGCTTAACATAGCCTGCGTCTATGAAACAGGGGAGGGGCACGTTATCACACAACGCAGGCTTCAATCGTTCGCCTGAGTTGGATTCGAACCCGGGATCTTTGGTTCCACAGGCAGACTCGTTGCCGACTGAGCCAACTCGACTCCAACAACAAGTGCTACAGCACAGCCTTCAAGCTTGTGATATTGTTTCGTCTATCACGCAAAGTTAAGGATAAGCATGCTCATTGATATGTGAAAAATGTCGAAACGGCGACAGCCCATGCTGTGCCCGCTAAACTGCTGATGTAATTTGAACAACCAATTTTTCTAAAACTCACTTTTGAACTCTTTGGTATTCTGTTTATATATTTCATTTGTTAATTATGTTAAACTATGTTCATTGAAATTGATGTGTATATTTGTGTAATTCTGCTTGTTTTTATTTGTGATTTGTATCGCAATTCAGCCTTTTACGGCTGCGAAGATATTTTTTTAATAAACCTTGAATTGAATTGAATTGAATTGAAATAATAATCGTAATCCTGTTTTACTTTTCAAATAGTTAGCGATATAGAACTAAGGTCGGCGATAAAGAATTAAGGGTCGGCGATAAAACAATCCTCGATCTCGCTGTCAAAGCCTAAAGGTAAGGTCAATGAGACAAAACTTTCATGAGACTGAACCGAAACAGAAGGGTCACTCTTAATTAATTCGGTCGCGTTTGATCGATCTCAACGTTATTTATGCCTTCTGTCGATCCCGAAGACATTAGATCAAGGTTTCGTCCCAACAAAGTCATGTTAGAACATAAATAGGACTATCAGAGGAATACAAAAATGCAAGCAATACCTATCCGGTAGAACCGGGTTTGATGGCTTAAGAAAAACAAAATCGCCCAATTAGTATCAATCAAAGAACGGGGCGGTAACGACTATATTTTTCTTATACAAATAAAGCAATTACAGGTATAATTTAGACCGAATTTAATCTTGTTTTTCTTTCAGCCTTACCGCCTTGTACTGACGATGAGTTTGCATGTAACAATGGTCAGTGTATACCAGTCAGCAAGAGATGTGATTTCATCAGCCATTGTTACGATGCGTCAGACGAAGCTGACTGTGGTAATAATAATATGTCTAATACAGTCAAACCTGTAGCTTTAGTGATCACCTGTCTACAACAAGCACAGCCCCCTAAAAATGGTTTCTCATTGAAACATGTACTAAAGAAACCTGTCTAAAAAGACCACCTTTTGGTGTTTCCCTTCGGCGGTCGCTGTAGACAAGTTTGACTGTACTAGTAATTTAGAATGTTTAAACTGTTGGGTGACTCTCTGTAGCCATGCAGGCCCTATTTTATCATATTTATTTCAATCTGGCATTAACTGGTTCTAGGTATAGACACGATATTTTAAAGTATTTAGTGCTTGATCTTATTTGTCCGAAGATCCCTATGGTGGTAATAGGATAAGGGGCAGTTATATATTTCAGACCAATTAAATTACTGAACTATAGCGGACGATGTAGATCTAACAGTAAAAAGAGAATTTTATGGTAAGAGAGAAAATCGCCGTATTTCCCATGTTCGATCATTAAATTATTATAGCATTCGACATTAACAAAAGTTGTTCAATCTCAATATCTTGCCGTGAAATAATTTATAAGAAAATGCAGACAAGCCATCGAGACTTGGTATAAAACAAAAGGTCAAATAGGAATACAATTTAAACATAAATATCTCTTTTTGATCATGTTAAATCTGATTGCATTCTGAATTCGTGGTTTTCTGTCAAAATATGCCCTGGAGGTTTTGGGCAGATCTTGTCAACTTCAAATTATTCATATGACGTAAGGCAAAACTATTGTAATGCTGTACAACTATTCTATTCTAGATATTTGGGGCAATTTTTGTGTGAAGTTCAAACTATTTTATTTGTAAAGGGATGAATTCAAATTCGACCCTCCAACCTTTTGAGGCCCAATGGAAGACCAGCAGCAACAATACAGTTTCAACTGAAAATGGGCTACCAACCGTATTTTGTCCTGTTCTCTGTGTGATTAATTTTTATGTATTTTATCTGATTTTATTATACGGAAACAATAACATAGATAGAAGCCCAAGCACAGGTTTATGCTTTTCTACCCCCCCCCCCCCCCCCC
>BEXV01000624.1:38523-56226 GCA_003118195.1 Hemicentrotus pulcherrimus | reverse complement strand
TGATGAAGAGTCTGCTGCAGACCTGCCGCAGATTCTTCATCATGAATATTCATATCTCATATAGACCTGCTGCAGACCTGCCGCATACTCTTTCATATCCAGTACATGGCAATAAAGTATGCATGTAGAAGAACCAGTGATAAACTGATTGATACTTCATAATCGATATCGGCAATATCGATATTACCAATTAGGTAATACCAATATTACCAATTAGGTATATTTTATTCTCAATTGTATTAACTCCATCACATAGATCATTTGAAGTGTATTTAATTAAGTGTACATTTAAAGTGATAAAGGCTCGTACACATATATATACTAAATATGTATATTGTTTCTTGGTTAGTAATCATATAATCAATATATCTATTGCTAAAACATGAATGTAATTGTAACATGATCAGACAAAATAATCTATTGGTTAATAATGGCAAAAGGAAAATAGAAATTACAAAAATGATGTGCATTGTCTTAATTTGCTAAACAAATTGTTTGGTTTGACAGAAGCTAAAAAGACAATTTACAGTGCTAATTAACACTGGAATTTACAAGATCATGGGCTCAGCCTGCAACCTCATATGGTACTGCATGTCCTACAAAATGGCCGCCTATAGCCCTGCCGCAGACCGTTCCTGTGGCATACTAGTTTGCGGCAAGTCTGGAGCAAAGTTTCTTTCTGCCGCAGATCTGCCGCAGACTGTTCCTGTGGCATACTGGTATGCATCAAGTCTGCGGCAAAATTTCATCCTGCCGCAGATCTGCCGCAGACTGTTCCTGTGGCATACTAGTATGCAGCAAGTCTGCAGCAAAATTTCATCCTGCCGCAGATCTGCCGCAGACTGTTCCTGTGGCATACTAGTATGCGGCAAGTCTGCAGCAAAATTTCATCCTGCCGCAGATCTGCCGCAGACTGTTCCTGTGGCATACTAGTATGCAGCAAGTCTGCAGCAAAATTTCATCCTGCCACAGATCTGCCGCAGACTGTTCCTGTGGCATACTGGTATGCGGCAAGTCTGCAGCAAAATTTCTTTCTGCCGCATACTTCGGCATACTAGTCTGCGGCAGATCTGCGGCAGGTCTGCGGCATACTTTTCACTTTCCTATGGGACGTAATTAATTGTCTGCATTACTGATCAATGTTACAAATATATTGATCCTACCTGAAAATATTTTACAGAAAAGGCGAGATGGTCTTAAGAAAAAGCATACTTTTCACTGTATTGTCGTTCCCAAAGTGTTACCTTATTATAGCCTAAATTATGCATCATTAGACTAATAGCCTATACCTGTGTACTAACATATTAACATGTATGAATGTTTCTTGGAGACCTCGTGACGACCAACCTGTTATCAATGAATGAACTACAATACTCGGAATCGAGTCTGCATACATTTTTTTTTTGCTTTGTTGGGCGAGCCTCGGGTAAGTTTTCAATTTGTCAAGAACACCCTTTCTTGAAAAGTATGAACACATTTGGAAATGTTAGTAATTCGATTTATTGGCCAAATGAAATCTTTCGATTATCCACTTCTTTTGCACAGCTTATAGCACTCCGGGTGATGCCTGCAATTCGGCTACATATATCACGTGCAATAACGGAGCATGTGCGTCACACACAACACGGTGTCTTTATGAACTAGATGAATATGGCTTCTTCATCGGATGTCGTGACGTCACACATTTAAGAGCCTGTGGTAGGTGCCATTTTAATTTCAATGATCTTCAGTATTAACGAGTGGTGAAATTTTTAATCTAAACGCTATATAATTTATTTTACCTTCGTTTTTGGCATCATGATAATTTTGTATTCGAGTCTAACCACCACTTTGAAGTGTAGGGAATTTTGCCGTTGCGAATGTTGCCTAAAATATATCAGGTATAAGAGTAGTGGTTTTCAAGGGTTCATCTACAGCTGTAGCGAGAACTTAAAATCAGTTATGACGAGTACTAATTAAGACAGATATTAAAGTAAAGAAGGGTTTTATGTTTTTTTCTTATAGGAATTCACAAGTAATTTTGCACATTTTTATTGCTATTTTTGTCACACATAAAGTATTACGCAACCGCGTATATCACACATCGTTCTCAATTAACATTCTACAAATATTCATTTTGTACAGGTGATTTTGAGCGTCCGGAGTCATACCTGAAGTGCCCCTCTTCTTACTGCATCCCCCTCCGATATCGATGCGACGGGAAAATGGACTGCCCCTCCGGAGAAGATGAAGCCTTTTGCGGTGATTTTGGTTTATAACGATTTTCATTAGATCAGATGGATGGATCCAATGTATAATAAGATGTGTATACACTAGTCGATTGGGAATTTGAAATAAATTCGCAGTAACCGAGCCACTGTTAAAGATTGCAGAAACAAATTGACATGTTAGGTTGAATGATAGCATTGATTTAGGGGTTCGAATTCGAGATTTTAAAGTTGTCTTTTAATCTTTAATTAAGTCGTAGCCCGGGCTATGTTGTGAAACTGGGTTTTTAGAACTATTCTCTGCCATATTTTCAAATTAATTTACCAGTTTATTAGGTCCATAAAAGAAAACGAAAAGACTCTTGTAGCCTTTGGTATATCTATCCCATGATGAATGCAAGCACATGGAGATTAATTATTTGGCATATAAAGAGTCAATGTATTTTTCCGTGTCATATCTCTAAACCTCTACCCCTATAAACATCGAACGTAGATGAGTATGAATGCCCGGATGGATCATACCGATGTCATGGGCATCACTTTTGTATCAGTCTTGATCACGTGTGCGATGACATCAGACACTGTCCCGAACAAGACGATGAGGAATTCTGTGGTATGTTATATTCACTATTTTGGTGGTAATTACACACACGAACTTATGGTATCATGATCATCTATACTTCTGTACAACAAATTATTTGTAATGTTATGGTATTGCATTAGGTCTGTGTACACTGTAGTTCCAAATTCAAGCCGCTTGATCTTTCAACAACGATACAACAACAGCATCAACGACAGAATAAATACATAAATCAGTGAACATTGATCAAGCATTATAGATTCGGGTAAAGTAGTCAATGTGGTAAAAAGATGCATTACGGTACATTAAAAACTTACATTACTACACAAAAAAACAAAAAAGAAGAAGAATGGTAGTATTCACGAGTCGTTTAATGTGTAAAAATACCACGACATAGTCGAATACTGCCATTACATTATACTTTTAACAATAGAATGACAATATAAATTTACATTTTCAGGAAAGAGTAAATTAATTTCAATACTTGTATTTTGAATTAATATGTTAATATATTAGATTTTGTTTTTCCAAAAGGTCAATGCCCCCAAGGCTGTGAGTGTGAGGCACTATCCTACTCCTGCCATTCGGACCAGGTGGATCTTAGGCTCCTTCCCCGTCAGCTCAGAAAATTGTAAATATTATATGACATATATATTTCACAAGATTTTATTCACAAGGTAATGTACTTAAGTATATGCAATTGTGGTATGTCATATTTGAACTGATTTATTTTTCTGAAAAGATGAAATTTGAAAACGTATGGTTTCTGAGCAGTTATGATGTAAACATATCAAAAATATGCTTAAACAACTCTTTCACAGAAATGAACTGATTCGATTTGACTCGAAGGTTATTGCTCTATGTTAAGCATGAAGACGAATCTGACGAAATCTATTTTTTTTTTCATTTTATTCCTTGTTAGTGTCAATTTTTGGAAGTGCTGGTGTACCCAGACATTTGAAAAAATACGTTTAGTCCCTAAACTCTCCCTGTTTTTGCAGTGGAAAAGGTTTTCATCAACAATGATTTTTATTAAAAAGATCAATTCAAATTCAAATATAAACACAAAATATGACATACATCAAGAATCTAGCATTTCATAAAAAAATCATTGATCAAATTCAATTTTTTTTTAAAAGAAAGAGAAAGTGAGAGGTGTAGGAGAGGGAGAGTTATGAGACAGAGAGAGAGAGAAAGAGAAAGGAAGAGAAGAGAGAGAGAGAGAGGATGGAGAAAGGGACAAAGGGGTCCCTATATCACAGATGAGGGGAGATGGCAAGAAACATTCAGACATGCGGCAAAACGAGATAAAACTATCGAAAGTCATTTACATAGTGCAATCATAAACAAAAATTATGAATAATACAATTTATGTTAACATTACATTTTACTTAGAAGATTTATAAAGTATGGAAGAGAGCTGCACTGCAAGTGGTTTTTTTAACAGTGGTATTGTTTAAACTCTGCTTGAGATCTTAGAGAATATTAGTGCTTTGTTGTCTAAGAGGTAAGCATTCTTTGAATTGTGGGTGTTTGTTGTGTAGACTCAACCATATTATACCCATCATCTTCTTTAGATCTCTGATCTGTGACGTGCTAGATGGCCCGTGCAATTCATCCTTAAGTATTGTGACGAATGATGACGTCACAGAAGGGACTAGTAATCAACTCATGCCACTGGTGATGCCCTACTTGATTTCTTTGTAAGTATCTGTTTAATTTTGTTTATAATTCTTTTTTATTTTGGGTATAAGTGCTTTAAGTTATTTTTTCTTAAACTTAAAGCAAATGATTTAGAGTGGGTCTGGGCCTCATACCTTAGCCACACAACCAAACTAACTCAACTTCGATTCTGATACGAACGATTCTTGGCCACTGTTGGTATAACCTTTTTTGTTCGGTCTGTCGGCGGTCTTGTTCAATGGTGTGACCGAGGTATCTTATATTTCGGCTTATATTAATATGTTTTAATGATTAAAACATTTGATCATAATTTTTACTTTTGCTATTACGATAACAGTTATTAATATTATTGTTATTGTCATAATTGTTGCTGCTAGTTCTATAATTATCATTAGTAGGACTTTTATTGGCGTAAAACCAGTATCACAATGAATATGCATTGCAAAGCAATGTGCGATATGTCATTTCATCCTTTTCTTCTTAAAGACTTAATGACGATACAAAAAGAGCACAACGATTTTCGTTAATGGTTAGGTTTATTAGCCCGATACAGAGAATTGGACATACCGCTTTTAATTTGTGAATTAATTACAGGTACTTGGAAGCGTCATTTCTGGAAGAAATTCAACAAGGTTCATTTCTGGAAAACAAAAATCTTTTGAATTTGTAAGTATGTAGGCCTACCTTTACGATCCTGTGTATTGCGTACTATAGGTTTGATTTCTACTGGCATTTCACTGAGAACGTCGATTTAGAGCCACAGTGCTCCAAATCAACATCCTGGTAATGGTCGATCTGCTGAAGACAAATGCATGGTATGCCAGACTCCCTGTTAACATACAGCCGCCAAGTTTGGCGTATTAATTTTAAGAAAAATACAATATTGAAATATAAGTCAGTGTGTATGGCTACACGGACAGTTCTCCAAACATCTAAATACAGAACGCCCACTGTGCTTCTTTTGGTCACACTGTGGAAACTAGGAGAACGAATGTAAGTACTGTGGTCACTAGACGAGCTAATATTAATAACTAACAAAGATTGATAACCGCAGAGTAAAATTTATTACACTTTGGCTACCGAAAGAACTGTGGAATGTACATACCACAGTGTGGTGAAACTGGAATAAAAATAGCACAGTTTGATGAGAATGAATGTAATCATGGTAAAATTGAATGGGACCACTGTGGCCACTGGAAAACTGGAATGTAGATACTACAGTGTGATAAGAATGAATGCAACCACTGTGGCCACTAGGAGAATTGTGGAATATTTGTACGGAAGCGTGACGAGAGTGGATATAAACACACTGGTCACTGGTAGAACTGTGGGATATAGGTACCGCGGGGGATTTTAATCATACTGCGGCCACAGTAAGAATTCTATTCAGTACCAAATTTTGCCAATTGAGATTTAGAAGGGGCAAGGGTCCTTCGTTTGAATTATGACCAGAGTTGATTCGGAATATTGTGTTTTAATATTTAATTTCATTACAGGAATCTGGCGAGGAACAGTATTCGCAGTCTTTTTCGAGGTACTTTTGATGGTCTCCGTCGTATGAAAACGCTGTAAGTAACTGCCAAATTAAAGGTACATGTATATAGATCAAATCTGCTCATTCAATTGCATTGTGAAAGAAACGTTGTGGAATCGATCAGAAAAAGTTGATCATCTAGTATTCTAGCATATAAGTATTGGTGCGTACTGCAAGGTTCTGGAATCATCAAAATGATAAGAAATTTGGCCCAGTATTAGTAAAGCTACAAGCACTGTACATAGACAGATGTATATGGGACTACCCTATACCATCCAGTACGGATAGATATAATAACTTACCAAATATATCAATTAGTAGGCGGTTTCCCGGCAAAAGTTGTATCATCATGTATTAGTCAAAACAAGTCATATTCTTTCATATGATTGGTAATAACAGCTTCCATTTCATTTTTGGAAATGGAGGCGTTCTAAAAGTGGTCTTTACCTTTAGACGAGGTGCAAACCTATATAATATTACTTTATTATTAACAATATAGCTTCAAAGCTGTCACTCTCACGTTTTGACTTGGATGCCGATTTTCTCCTTTGATCTCACTGAAGTCCAGCCACACAAGACTCCGATAAAGCTTCATTGAGAGCAGAAAACATCGTTTCTACATCTGATTTGATTTCATACAGTAAAATTATTGTCTGTGCTTTGTAATTTGATTCTCAGTAAAAGCGACTTTATAAATAGACTGCAATCTTATTTGTATTCATCTCTTTTAGAAACCTTTCAGGAAATCCACTCACGGTTGTCGAGGCGGGAGCTTTTGGGAATCTTACCCTTCTTCAAGAATTGTAAGAACCGCAATTTGATTAAATAGTACTTAACGTAAATTTATCCTAATGTAACCTATTTTTTTATAGATAAATACTTAGGTCTCATTTACCCGGGTTAGCCAAATCATATCCTGCTCTCCCTGTGGCCTCTGCAATTTTCAATACCCGAGTTATTGCCAAGTACCCATTAACACCTGGGTGGATAGTGGCAAATGTGGATTAATGTCTTGCTAAATGTCGTTAGATTCGGGCTAGGATTCGATTCTATTACCAATGGAATCAACTACTATGTCACGGTATATAAACCGCAAATTATAAATTGGTTGACCGCGTTTATATCTCCAAGATAGAATATTACCATAATAATTACAAACGCTTACTACTTGTACGCTAAAAAAACCGGTGTAACTTTCCAGAAATCAATTCAAACGTCATTTCAATACCCTTTTTTGTACTCGATACAAATCATGCTCTTATTACATGTAATACATAGTAAATACATAGTAAATACATAGCATGGCGTCATTATGGTGTCGTATACCATTCAATAAGCGATGACCTAGGCTATATTGCAATCGCTTTAAGGTTGATTTTTCGTCTTTGCGATCGTGTTAAATGAATAAAAATGATGATTTTACGGATTTCTTTGCAGGGATCTTCGTGGGACCGCCATCACCGTTACAAAAGATACGGGACGTGATATGTTCCTAGGATTGGAGAACCTACAGAACATGTTCGTTTCTTAAATCTAATATAAATAAACTAGATAGAACGTACAATGATTTCAAAATGAAACAGAAGTGATAAGACCCAGGAATGTAATGCGTTGTAGCCAATATTAATTTGATTGGAAAATTTTTGACAATTCGATAACAATTTGAAAAAAAGTTTGGTCCTGAGGAAACTGTCAGGAAACGTCGAAAATTCGAGCTGTGACATTACATTTTTATTTGTTTAAATGAATCATGTACCTGCCTCTTGACTTATTATTTCTGTGCAATGCTTGTACATATGGCCAAGTCACATCCACACACCAAAACCTATCCGAAATCATTGTAGATCAAGGGCAATCCTGTATACGTACACTCTAAGAAAAAAAGGTACAAAAAAAGGATGCAAAAAAAAAAGAGTTTGCACCCTTTACATAAAAATGAACCCTATTGAAGGAAAATGGGTTCAAAAAAGGGTGCGATATAAGATTTTGCACCCTTCCCACAAAAGTGAACCCTATCGGCCAAAAAAGGGTGCAAAATAAAAGTGTGCATATTGCATGCATATTCATGATTACTTTCCACGTGTTCACATAAGAATACATTTATCATGATTTGTTAAGCAAATCATTACACCAATTTTTTTATTTGTATTTTCCTTTGGCAATCATTAACCAACAGATTATTTTGTCTGATCATGTTACAATTTCTTTAACGTTTTAGCAATAGATACATTGATTTTATGATTACTAACCAAGAAACATCAAGCATGTTTAATATTTATTTGTGTACGAGCAAATTTTACCAGTATCCCTCGATGATGGGTGCAGGATTGCACCCTTTAAAGGGTGCAGGATTTAACCCTTAAAGGTGCTGCTATTGCATCGGTTTGCACCCCTAATGGAGCAGGATTGAACCATTAAGGGTACTAACATGTCTCCTAAAAGGTGCAATCTGGCACCCTCTTAAAGGATGCAGGATTGAACCAATAAAGGTGCTGCTAGTGTTGCATCGGTTTGCACCCCTAAAGGTGCAGGAATGAACCATAAAGGGTACTATTTCCCCTAAAAGGTTCAATCTTGCACTCTGTTAAAGGGTGCAGAATTGCACCTTTAAAAGGGGTGTAGGATTTAACCTCTAAAGGTACTGCTATTGTTGCATCGGTTTGCACTTGCACCATTTTTTCTTAGTGTGTAGCCTAAAAGATAAAGATATAGTTCGTGTTTGGATTTCTATAATAACGTCCCTTCTGACCCTGTAAATTTATATTTTAATATTCAAGACTATTCCAGAAACAGAGTTATTTTGATAATTTCCTGCAACTAACTGCTTCTTCATTAGACTGAGAATAAGCCTATATGCAACTAAAGTTACTATTATTATAGGAAACTGTATACGCATGAAAAGATCACGTATCAGAATATTTTTGAGGAAATGGTTGCAAGACTGGTTGCAAGACTCATCAGAAATGTTATCTTCCCTCATTATCTTTTGTATTTTACTTAAATGAAAGTTATAGTTAGTAGTTTATAGTCAAAATTATCATAACAAATATGTACAAACAGGGATAAAAATGCGATTATGAATTCGCTAAAGATTCCTCATTCTACTAGGGTCCTAGTAAATTTTGACGCAGTTTTATTTCATATTTACTAAACTTGAAATACCTTTCAAGTCAGCATGTTATTGCTTCTAGACGTCAAACGATATGTCATATTTCTTTCAATAGACATGCTGATCGTTACGTCTTTTGTTGTCTCGCTGGATTGGTGGATTCGGTCGGTTGCAATGCACCACGTGATCAATTCTCATCATGCGAAGAACTCATGGCCAGTGGAGTTCTACGGATTTTCATCTGGATTCTAGGAGGCAGTGCTTTCATTGGAAACGGGTTCGTCTTCGCATACAGGGTAATCAATCAAAAGAAAGACAGAAAAACCATTGTTCAGTCAAGTTTCATCACGAATTTAGCCGTTTCTGATTTTATGATGGGTCTGTACATGATCACAATTGCATCTGCTGATATCTACTACAGAGGAAACTATGCCTTGCATGCTGATGAATGGCAGTCTAGCGCCCTCTGCAAGATGGCGGGGATGCTTTCGGTCATATCAAGTGAGGCTTCTGTCATGTTTATCATGATGATCAGTGTTGACCGGTGTATTCACATCCTTCTCCCCTTCAAACAAGGACTCCATCTCTCTCCCACAGCTGCTCGATGTTCTCAGCTAATCATCTGGTGCATCGGGACTTTTGTGAGCGTCCTACCTGTGGTAATTCCAGCGTACAGCAAAGGTAACTTCTACGGACAGTCCGGGGTCTGTTTGGCCCTGCCTCTGACTGTTGATCGTCCTGCAGGATGGCATTACTCAATCTCCTTGTTCATTGGAGCCAATTTTGTAGCCTTCCTTGTGACCCTGCTCTGTTACCTGGCCATGTACATCCGTTATCAGCAGTCCAAACAGATGCTTTCTCAGACAGGTAAAGGTTCCAGAGATGACAAAAAACTGACTGAAGATATCAAGTTGGCATGGAAGATGTCTCTGATTGTCGGAACAGATCTAATTTGCTGGTTCCCGATCATCGTCATGGGTCTCTTATCAGCGGCAGGAAAAATTACTATATCGGCTCAGGTGAATATACCCACAAAATTATATGTAACTAACATTACGTGCACAAAACTAATTCAGAAACACTAACTGTTACTGTTTTCAGGATGAGTGGAATGTAAATATCTCCTTTTCGGTAAGGAGTGCATTTCCTTCATATCTTACAGACTTTCCTTAGTACGAAGCAGCAGATATAAAAAAATATAAAAAAGGTGTTCAATAAGATATCTGATTTCTGTAAAAACGATGCTCCAAAACTTTGAACTTGGTTCCATAATCACCATTCATTACCATAATCGAACACAGATTAAAATATTAATGTTAGATTAAATTAATTACCAGATGAGCGAGTGCATTCGAATTTGTTTGTTTACTTTCATAATGGGATCATTGTTGAAATTTGATATTACTTTGCTCTCGGCTTATCTTGGAGCTTGTTTTTCCTTTGAATTCGATTGTTCGATGATTGCTCCCTATTCGCTGAAAGTGTCTTCTTCTCTTTCATTATTTTGATAGGTGTATGCCTGGACTGCTGTTTTCGTCCTCCCTGTCAACTCGTCTCTCAACCCTTACCTCTATACACTCTCTAGTTTGCATGGGAAGAAACAGAAGGTCATGAAGTCTGCCGAGTCAGTTACAGAAGAAAATAAAACGATTGGTACGCCAACTTGCATTACTAAAACTTTTTGGCCAATCAACAATATTTATAGGGAGACAGCCATTTTTGGAGGTCAACTTTACAATACAAGTTATGCATGAACTATCAGTGATAGATTTGTGGTAAATGTTCACCGGATCCTAAGATCTTTGAATCTCTATCTCTCTTTACTCCGAGGCTCTCTCTCAACGATTTTTTCATTCAATACTTCAAAAAGGAGTTTCCAGTGCTTCATATTTGAATTTAATATCCATATAGGTCTACATTAAAAACATCCACAGACGCGATTGCAAATACTTTCACACCATCAAACTAAGACAATATCAATATCCGTGTGCATCACCTGTTGCAATGTGCGAATATGACAGTGATATATTCCGTAACATGATTTCTATAGCCAGTACAATAGTATATTGCAATTGCCCGTAAGTTGATTTCTTTAAAGTCTATACGATCGTGTTTACATGTATGCAACTTCTTTTAAATTCAACGCTCAACGCTCGTTGTCTCCTTTTTGTAAAATGTAGAGAGCAGCTTTGGGGATGGAGACGGCTCTTCTACGGCTAAAGCTACTCCTTTTACTATTCGGCCCGCCCCGGTTGCGCAGCACCTTGAACACTGGTTGAAAAGTGAATCTCGTGACTTGACCCGTCAAGAACTTGAGGTCATCCGACGAGACATTAGCCAATCACATGCTCTCTTGAGAAAGGCTGGCAATACCGTGGATGGATGTTTAAAGAACATTGTCGTTCACATAGTGAGTAAAGTAAAGTAAAGTATATATATATATATATATATATGTATCTCATTGTAATTCTATCCCTCTGCGCCTCAGAATAGTTTACTAGATCGATGGCGCATAATAAATGCTGTATATTATTATTATTATTATTATTATTTAATTTATTTGTTTATTGATATATCATCAATTAACTAATCAATCAGATTTTAATAATAAATAGTGTGGTTTCACCTTCTTTATTCAACGGGTGCTGAAGAACCCATTTCAATCTCTAACGAAGGCATGCTTTGACATACTAGTAGAAAAAATATCTTGTTTCCATTAAAACTGAGCAAAATTTAGTGCAATTTTTCGTCATAAAAACATGATGTACCAAAGAATTCTGAAAACCTGCTGACAGCAAAATCCATCATCCTCTTGGCCATGCTAGTAGAGATAAATACAATTCAATGTAGGGCTCTTGATTTCACATCCAAATTATACGATTATCGTTACTTCGATTTTGATATTTACAAAGTAAAATAGATAGCCACAACGACTTTGACTTTTAATAACCATAAGAAAGTGATGATTTAAACAAAAATTCATAGAAAACTGATTGCTATCATTGTTGCGTGCGTGATATATATATATATATATATATATTATTTTTTTATTTCAATCAAACGCAGTCGATATTTTAATTGTTTCTACACGAAACACACATTGTAGTGCTCCAAAGATGAGCCTGGAACCTAACGTCATATAATATCATAAAGTATATCCACATAGAGTAACAAACACGAACATTAACACACAAATGTAAAACGCTAATTCTAGGCCTATAATCTTTCTTGATATGCATAAGACGAATTTACATGTATACAATGAATACGTGTTATTGATATTGTAAACAATTATCATTGTATTAATAATAGTGAATGTTGATTTCAATCGATTTTCATTTCATAGGATGGAGCTAGTAAAATCCAAAAGGCCTTTGTAATTTTGGATCCTCCAACGTTCAATTTGGAATCGGATGAGCAGTGCAACGATGTACCTAACCAGGCCGAAATCAATCTCTCTAAGGTTATGGGGTTACTCCACGAAATACACGAATTGAAGTACTAAGTGTGTGTATATACACACCAGAACATGGCTACAGTCCTCGAGACCGAAATCCCGACACACCGTCTCGCATGGAATTCAATACAAGAATTATCCGATGTTTCAAGAGACCGGCGCACATCGGGACTGACAGCAATTTATTTACCTATTGTTATCCTTCTAACAATTTATTTAGTGAAAGTTCTTGGGACAAAAATTTGCCAAGCTTTGTGGGTTTTTGGTCTTGTAAGCAGTATGTTTTTGAAGTCCTGACGAATGAAATATATGTATATATATATATATGATTAATTACGGGGTTCCCTCTATTGTTTCCATTGTATCATACTTTTGAGTCATGCACCTTTTAAAGTGACTTGTTACGTTGTTCAGATGCGAAAATTAGTTGTGACTTCAATGCCAAATGTACAATTAAAGATAATCTGAAAGTTTGAGTGAAAACGGACCATTATTACTGAAAACCGATTAGGAAAACCTGATCTGATCGATTCCTGAATTCTCCGAACTATATTATTATGATTTAATTAAATTTATACGAATGTAAATCGTCACCAAGCAGTGAATTGGCTCTATACACCACTTCAAACATTTAAGTGTTGAAGGATTATTTAAAGCCTGTTCTAAGTCTTGGAAAACGGTTGGAAAAATTAAAAAATTGGTTGGGATAATTTATTGTTAGAGGGCGTTGACGCCTTCAAAGAAAACCATAAATATCTTTGCGGTTTGAGAATGTTTTCAGGATGTTTTGCATGTTTAATAGAGGGTAAAGTACGGTAGAAGGAATATAACAAGTAACATTTCATACACAAATTACGCAGTTTTTTCATCTACCTTCAACAATGTTAACGGATCACTTTAAGTACAAATTATTCGAATAACGATAGGAAACAAATTGTATGCCATATTTCTTTATAAGTCATGCTTATAATCTTGAAATGTAAATTGAAGTTAAAACTAGAGTTAAAGACCGTGTGCAGGAGCAGGCAGGGAGGCAAAGAGTCACTTGAAAAAGTCTTCATTTGTTTGGTACGATATTTGAAAGATTTAGAATCGTGGTTTCCCTTCAAATGTATAATGCATACATTGTTTGACCTTTTTTAAATATCCTGTTGGAAAATTTGAACAACGAATGGTAGCTGAACAAAGAATGGTTGCTATTGTTTTCTTTGTAGTAGCAAATGTACAAATATGGGGACTTTTTATTAGAGCAGTTGTAAATATAATTGTCACAGATCTATCATCGCACTTGTGTTTTAGTAATATGTTATTGTATGTATGATGTTGTTGATTGTGAAACTAAAACAAACATTTGATTTAAGCTGGCAAAGAGTCATTGCATTTTTTGCATTATTTAGTGTATCATTTGATGTCACAATCGGTTTCTAATTTTTGATAGGCAATGAATGATCACTTGAATCAATTGTTTACTATACATAATAATGATAATAATTATAATAATTTAACAATATTCGGTTCTTGTAAAGCGCATGTCACATTATACAACGTCTCTATGCGCTTCACAGAGAGCTTTGGAAATTATTACCCCGGCTTTAGCATGGCTGCCATTACGGCACTCTAGCATTTCAAGGAATTAATTCCTGCCAGGTACCCATTTACTTTGATTAACATTGATTAATAAAATATTTCGATGTTTTATCTATGTCTGTACTTGACCTATTATCGTTCGGGTAAGTGATCTAAAGAATGACTGGTTGTTTTAACAGGGACTGGTTTTAATAACTGAATGGGTAACACATTCGTTGATTTTCGACATGTTACGACGTGATTGGCAGATGATACCTTTCTTATCGTGAATTAAATCTTACAGTTGCAGTTTGTACTGTGTTTCATATCCATTGCTGGTTGTATGGTAACAACATTTCATACCAAAATTATTAATGGATACGAATGCTACAATACACAATTACAATACAAGGAATGCCGCCGAGTTTCAACAGTGGAAAGTATCTTCCAGCACTGTTGCAATTTCTCTACGCCATAATTGCCCTACAGTTTGGAACACATTACCAGGTTTTTTACGATCTATTCAGTTTACCAAATTATGTAAACGTAAACTTAAGCAGCACCTCTTGTCATTCTATAGTTATTCTTAAATGATATATTGTAAACGTTGTTTATCCCTTTACTCTTCTCCAGCTGACTGAGCTTTTGATTGTTTAATATATTATGAACGCTCAGGGTGCGCCCATTCATCAAGCCCATGTGGCTTTTACGGATGCACCTTTTTACAATCTATAGTCTTAGTAGATTTGATCATGTCTCCTTTTTCTTTTTCTTATTTTCCCCTTTTTTTAAATTTATAAATAATTGTATATATTGCAATGTATTTTTCTTTTCCTTTGTATGTATTACAACAATGTATAGTGTCATTTTTAATGTGATTGGAAACAAATAAAGGTCAATTCAATTCAATTCAACGCAGCTACTATACAAAATATTATCTTCTGTGCTTGTACAAGTGAAACTTTCCGGAATGCTTGTGATATAGGCCTACTATTTATGGGCTTAGTAACCGTCTATTAAAGACCATGTCCAGTGACGATATGAATTGTGTATACGTCTATAATCAAATGCTTGAAATATGAAGAAAAAAAATTATGGAAGAAAAATTAAATCTTTATTACGTGCATTCATAGATCAATGTAATCTTTTGCTATGTGACGTGAAATGCTCAAACAAAATAACTTTTGTGTTTATTCATATCACTACTTTAATTGTATAAGCATTCACTCTGTGAACATTTTGTTTGGTGACAATCTTGATCGACTTTTTGCGTCACATGCCATTACTATTTAAACGTTATAATACGGTCTGTGTTTTTAGTCCCATTTTAAGAAAGCCTATTAAAATTTATTATTTAATGAAAGGAACGTCTTCTTGATCATCGTCGCCATCACTGTCTACGTTTTTCGTCTTCATCGATTCGTCGCCATCGTCAGCATCGTCATTGCCTGACCTCGTTCATGCTGATTTGGTTTGATTATGATTTCTTATTGAACGCTAGCTTTGCTGAACTAATTAACGATCCTTCTTGTACTTGATTTTTTATGATTGACATTCGTTGTTTTTTTATGATTGATTATATTGTTGTATTCATTTTTTAATGCGACGGAGATTAAACTCCGCGGTGTTTCATACGCCCTCGAGACGATTCCGTTTGTGATCATTGTTACTTATGTAAATTATTACTCGTCTGAGGGAGTTGTTTGCTCCCGAGACATTTGATAATTGTGTTGATTATCTATAATAAATTGTTGATATTAATCATTTAATCTTATTGCTTGATAGTGTGGTTCTTTCCTCGTGAGATCCTTAAATGAAAAGGTACAACCCCCGCCGAGGGAGTCCTACATCTCTAACCCGAAAAAGATTATACAGTTTCAAAATGTAACGAGGGAGCATAACATATTTTGATACTCTATTTCGGGCACAGTATAATAATAATGATTTAGTATAGTATTAAAGACTGCTTTGAGAGACATAGTTGTTTTTATGCGCTCAAGGGGAGGTTAAAATCGAGCTATTGCCCGAGGCTTGCCATGAGCGTACAAAAACAACTATGTCTTTAAAATTAAAGCAGTCATTAATACTTTTATATACCGAAAAGGGTCATAGAATACATGTGCGACTTACCAATCATGTTAATCAAGTAAGGGCACAAGGTTCATATGCAAATACGTGTGTGGGACTATGAACGGGCTTGATTATTTGTGTTACTGAAATGTGCTCAGAATTTAAGTAATTCATCTATTATATGACTATAACAGACAAGAAACAAGTCAAAGGTAAGGACAAGAATCAGTGCTCATTAATATAACATCAATTTTGCATGAAATACCATCAGGAAAGCTATCTAAATTTGTCAGAAATTAGCGACAAACACATCAAATTCAGCGCTGCAATGACGCACAAAACGGCGTAGAATTCAAATTTTCATCCACCAAATGAATTCAAACACTTGCATTATCGATATTCAATACCTGTATCACCGTTATCGCAAGCAATATATTCACAATCTATATCTAGACCTAGATCTAGATCTACGGCTAATGATAAGACTAATTCACGTAGGGCCTACCTTTTTGGTGTTCTTGCTGTCTAGCGACCAATTCACAATGTAACGTATCCGCGCTCGCTCAAACCAGTTTTTAACATTTGAACCAATGGGTATTTCACCAAGACTGAACTATTTTCCCGGTAACTGGATTTTTGCCGGGATTTTACCGATTTACTCAAGAACTATTACATAGGTTTGGCATTTTGTGTTTATTTACGGGAATGGCTAAAACCACGACTGCAATTTCGACCAATCAGATGGCTGTATTTCTTAAGTGAGGTATATAATAGATGATATCACTCTTGCATAAGAGAGTCGGGGGATGCAGCTCCTCCGAGTCCCATGCCATCATAAGAATTGTATACCTCTCTACGAAGTCAAAACTGTGTCATGAAATTGCGTTTATCTCATTTCGGCTAGAAGGCTGGATCGTCCCCGGCGATCACGAGACTGTCGGCCAAGGAGATTGGCAATGCCGGTTCAAAGGGCATTCGAACAACATTTTTGAGTTGAAGAGAGCGATGATAAAAGGCCTGCTTCTCCTTTTGCCTGGTTACTTTTGAACGACGATTTAAAAACACATCTAAACCCAATACCAGAGTCATCTATACACAGTGTTTGGCCAACCTGGTTTCATGTGGTCACAACATGGCAAATATAAATATATTTTTTAATTTCATTTTCTTGCCAAAGAGGTATTCACCACTATTGTGCCCGACTCGAGCGGGTTGGCCTTACTCTCCTGATCATACAAAAGCTTTTATCTAAACCCTGAAAACGCGCCCCTCCCCCCTTTACCGACACACGACCATTTTACGATAAAAATAAACATTATTTCATCATGGGTGACTTCAATGTCAACCTGTTGCAGTCTAATGCACAAGGATTTTCTCATGATTTTTTGGAATTAATCTTATCTGCCTCATTTTTACCTACTATCTCCAAACCAACTAGAGTGACAGACCAATCAGCCACTTTAATCGACAATATCTTTACTAACAAGCAACAGCAAT
>BEXV01000624.1:22984-36088 GCA_003118195.1 Hemicentrotus pulcherrimus | reverse complement strand
TTTGTATATTCATGTTGTATACTATACAATTATTGTTTACTGCATATTGATTTGTATTGTGTTTGCAATGATGCTAGAAAAAATGGAAAAATGAAATAAACTAAACTGAACTGAAACTGAAAAAAAAAACAAAAAACGATCGTCATAATTTAAGTAAATTTCCGTAACCTACTCTGTCGCCTTTTGAAATCATGTCAAGTTACGTATATCCATTGTTATATTCCAATATTATCAGATATGACGTAGAGGACTACTAGTTCCGAAACTACCTCATGGGTTGCTTTTTTCTAAAGACTATGCGATCACGTAGTGAGAGAATTTATACAGATGATTATCAATCAAAAACAATAGATCACTAATGGAAAAATAATGAACACTTTAACAATTAAACCAATAGCATTTAATGATATATATATAGGCTACGCCAATGAGTAGCATTTACTTGACAATTTTCAAAGCGCTCCACACTAGAATGTTTCTTTCTATTTCCAAAATTTAATTATCTTTTTTTTTTTTGGACAAAAAAGTGACGACCTCCTGCCTTGGCCTTCAGTCCTATATGATGTTGTTGCTGTATGTTTTTTCTTTTTCTTTTGAGGGTATTTTGTTCTTGTTCACTTAAAGATATAGACCAGTTCCGGTCATGTGATTACATTGTGAGAAGAAACGTTGTGGAATCGATCGGTGGAAAAGGTTGATCATCTAGCGTACAAGTAAAGGGAGTTTACAGACTATCTGCGCATGGGCAGATAAGGTCATTTGTTCCAAAATGGTAAAACCCACAGAGATGAATGCTGGATATGCGCTCATGAAAGTTATGTAACATTATTCATTTATATGCACCAACGGTACATTCTATGATACGCAGGTGGAAGTATTCTTTTCAAGAGGGCAAACAAAAGGTATTAATGAAGCACATCTAGGACTTTGGCAGTTATTATTCTAAGATGCCTAAAGTGGAACATCTCCATGTGTAAAAGATCTGTGGATATTTTGGGTCATTTGTACCATGTGCTATACCTGTAAACTCCCTTATTGGTGTGTACACAGCGGATTCAAAATTCAGCTGCCAGACTAGTTTCTAAATTACCAAGGCAATAGGGACTTTTAGATTTGCGTGGACTGATACGTACGTGTGACGTCCATTCAAGGCAGTGCATTAAAAGGACGTCGATCGTAGCAATCCCCATCGTATTCGTGCGAATCTAAAAGTCCCTATTATGAGCACATCACTCCGACTCTACAGGAACTCCGTTGGCTACCCGTGTCCCAGAGAATCCAATAAAAAGTCAACCTTCTAACTTTCAAGTCAATTAATCAACTCTGTCCCAGTAACATATCTGAACTTGTCACACCATAATACCCACCCGATCCCCCGTTCTGCATCTCAACACTTCATTGAACCCACGAACGACAGGAAAAGGTCATACGGATCCAGAAGATTTTCTCATCTGCAGCTCCGCGTCTTTCAATCTCCCTCCCCATTACCTTCCGAACCATCATAGACTTAACTTTCTTTAAATCGCAACTGAAATCTTAGATGTTCTAAAACGGTTTATGATTTCATTTAAACTGCATCATTGTATTTCATCAACACTACTTTACCGTACTTTGTCTTAATTTGCTTTCGTTTCTCTTTAAGCGCAGTTGATGATTATTCTTGTCCTTATTTTGATATTTCTTTATATTGCTTCATGAATTAGCAGTAATCTGTAATTTTGTTTTATTATTGTAAAGGGCTTTTTGAATATGAAATGCGCTATAGAAGCCTAGGTTTATTATTATATCATGCAAGGGCACAGACAAGCAGTGGAGAGGGGATTATGCCCCTTCCCCCTACCAAAGAGTAGAGGGACACCAAAGCATCAGTCTTTCCTAATTTTAAAGGCATCCTTTTTTTTTTTTAAAGTACATCAACAAAATATACTACTGAATTAAACATTAAAATGCCGACTTCCAACATTTGTAATTTGAAAAGTCTTTCCCTACGCCGTTACTTAATTACCCGCCCTCTACGTTGAGACCCTGTTGATGTCCTTATTTGCCACACATTCAAAGAAATATGTAATTGAAGTTTTACAAAAAAATATTTAAAAAAAGACAAAGCCACAAGGAAAAACTGGTATCACATTCTTTATTAAAAGAAAATTATATATTATTTTCTTAAAGTCAATTTATTCATGAAAACCTTTTCTATTATCAACAACCAAATCAACACACCTTTCATAGACCAAACTTTAAAAATATTAATTCTGCGATGACCTTCTTGATAAAATACAAAATTGAACGGCTCAAATAAGTTATTAAACATTATTCAATAAACATATAAAAATGTAGACCAATTGCATTATATACTACATGCAGTAGTACTGTACTGTACAGTGTATACTGTAGATTTAAATGTATGTGGATATCTATTCAAATATTAAATAACACTAGTTGAGAGCTAAAGTGAATGTCAAGCCACTTGCATGGAATAATTGCTTTCAATCATTAAATCCATGGGTGTTGTGCAAAAAGACATATTGGCCTGCCCATATTAGTTTTATATAAAAAATCCATATTACATTTTGAAAACATTCTATAGGCATGGATGATGGTAGTATAGATCATTCAAAATCATGACATCTTTTCATGAATTATGCATATATGAAATATCTGTTATTTAGTATCGTTTCATTGACAATAACATATTTGAAAGAGGATAATTATTAGATGTCATATGAATCACTTCAAGTGCGTTGAAAAAATATGACACTAAATTCAATACAGAGTCAAAATAACGGTTCCATTCATAAGAAATGCATTTATATAAAAAATCAAGTCTCAAGTTCATTGAAGCCGATATACGCACTTCTACCATCTCAACATTACATCTAAACAATACACCACTTCCTACATTGGAAAGAAAATTTCTAACCTTATACATGTACCAAGAAACAGCATCTCAATGAGATTTCAGGGTTGTAACAATGTATTACATTAGGAGACATGAATAAAGCTCATATCTGAAATATGTTAGACACTGCAATGATGCTAAGACACATTTGAAGAGGAGACAAATTCATTGATATATCATATTGGGGGAAACAAAACAATGCAGTGAAACCTCGACATAAAGAACACGGTTATCACAAACTCTCATTAGAGTATTTGGCAGTACTGTGTCTCCTTATAGGTGACTTTTTGCGTTGATCCAGAATGCTGGGAATGACACATAAATTCAAATTCAAAGTTTAATCAACACTCTTTATGAAAACATTTAAAACATACAAATACAGGATGGAATGAAAACATGAAGAACAAGATAGTGATAAAATTACAATGGCAATTTTCGAAAGCATTCGGGATAGGCAGAAAGGGGGATTCCTTATGTGAAAGACTACCCCTAAACACACACATATACAGGAAGAAGAAAATAAATATATTATCATGTACATTCAGAGTAAAAAAACACTAACAATAGAGTTTAATAAATTGACTTTACAAAAGTGTAAAATTTGCCCATGCTGTCACACCATAGTGAGCGGATTTAGCAAAAATCACTGAAAATTTTGATTCATCGTGTCAATTAGGCAACATAAAAAATCGCATTTGCAAATACTTTCAACAGCAACAAGACTCCAATTAATGTCTTATGATACTCGAACATTGAAAATTGCTTTTATTTACAGCTTCTATGAAAATAACACAAGTAATACCGGTATATAATAGAAAATCTGGTATTTTCCCCTAAGTGATACAGAACAGTGTGTTATCATACATAGCTACATAGTTAAAATTAGATACAATTTAATCTGCATTAATTGTGTAAACAAGGCCAAAATGGAAATCAACAACAATGGTATTCTGCCTATGCATAAGAAACCTCATAATAACAACCGAATTCTTCTTTTCTTTTGCATCAAACCAAGAAATATTTTTTTACACAAAGAATTGTATACAAAATCATACAAAGTTATACAAACTTCATGAATTCATGTGGTTTCAAATACCACTGACAAACAATGAATATATTTAATTTTCTATTGAGCATTTTTTTTTAACCTTGTATTTCAAGGGTATTTATATCGTTTGACAAATATTACGGATTGAACGTCCACACATTGGGTAGTCTGAGCAGCTGGGTTTACAAATCGAATGCACAATGACAGAAGACAGTTTGCAAACAATCCAAATTATATTATCTTTGGATTTCATTCTTTAAAAGACTGGATTTCAAAATAATGATTCATTTATTTTAGTTTCTTTCAAATAAGTACAAAGCAAAATACTTACAACTGGAGCATATGGAAAACACAGACTGAAAAATCAACATACCAAATATATATTAAGCAGAATAATAATACGTTTGCTCAAAGTCTCTCACTGAGAGATTTTTACTCTAGACAACAAAACAAAGATGATTATATACTGCTACAGAGGTCAAAGTACAATACGAACAAAACCATATCGTTGACCAATAATTGAAGTTGATGAAGGGCACATCTATGGCCATGATTTCACAAGAAAATCATGTTTGAACGTCATGTTTGTGTATGTATATACACCTACTTCGAAATGAACATGGTCACATTACATTGTAAAGAAGAAAACAAGGGAAACGTTCCCGGCGGTCTCGCCTGCATTACGCAATTCGATATGATGACACATTGAAGGTGGGACATTATTCAGAGTGGCCCTTTAGCAGGCCTGCTCAGATTCCTTCTATTGTACTTTGAAACCATTCAGGAATTCATTTCAAAACTATAAAATTATCCCTGTTGGAATTAATCACTTTTCTTAAGAAACATACTTGCTAGTCCGATGATTGATGGGATAGAAATGGAGCACTCTGAACAAACTTTCCCATAAAACTAAGGACTCCTGCACACGTGTATTTTCTAAGCAATATAATGTGTAGAATCTTAGCTTCTTGATGTCCCATAGAAATTCAGAAGTCATAGCTTACAAGGCCCTCGTCAATATCATTGACATAGGAAGGGTAGTTTGTAGAACTTTCTTTTGCAATGAAGGGGGTCTCTCTGTTATCCTTGTAGATTACATCATACGCAAGAGGGCCAGCAAATGAGAACCCTAGGTAGAACTGAACAGGTTCCTGGCTAGGTAGACCATTGATGGGAAGAGACAGAGTGATCTTCACTGGTTCTTCTCCATCAGGGTTGTACAAGACAAAGTGCTTGCTGTCTAGGACACCATCCAACCGCCTGAGTGTCTTCTTGATGGAGACCTCTTTCCATGTGTTATACGTGATTCGACCAATGGACTTTCGGTGGACAAATTGGGATTTCTTATTTTGAAGTCCAAGATAGAACTCTGTGGCAGGCTTCATGGGGCTGTTATTTTGACGAATTTTGGATCGTCTGGTCAGGTTATGTTGAGACTCTGCGTACACCTTATGGCGGTATTTACCATTCCACTTGGCATTCAGTTGCCTTATTGTCTCTCCGATTGGTGGGCTTCCTTCTCTTGGCGTGCCATCGGGCCAATTCAACAGCATCTCAAAGAACAAGCCATAGAAGCCATCGTCTTTTTCCTCCATCATCTTCAAGATGTTCACTGACTCTCTGGCCTCTGCCTCATCTATTCCTTCATTGGGATAGACTGACAAGGCAAAGAGGGTAAACACGAAATTCCTGATGTCAAAAAGACTTGGACTACTCATGTTTTGTCTGAGCAAGGATTGAACCTGTTTGAGATCAGCCACATTCTTTTTTGAAGCCATGTCAAAGATCTGTTGGTATCCATCTGCATTCATCCTCTTCACTTCAGATCGTCTCATCGCATAAGCAGTTTCCACTGGGTATTGTGCATGCACACGTTCATCTTCAAGCTGAGGAGATGACAGAGCGAAGAAGCGGTGTCTGGCAGTGTAGATTTTCTCCAATTTGTCATCATAGATTCTGTACGAGCTAGCTCCACCAAATCTTTGCTGTTTACAGTGAGCGAGATAGTCAATGACACGCCCAAGTACTTCATCCACCCTCTCTGACAATGATTTCATGGTATCACTGACTTCAAGGAGTGAAGGTAGGGTGAGATCAGGAGGAACATAATCCGTCATTAGATACCTCCTCAAAGTATCCAATCCTCCATTCCTGAGACAGAAAGGTCTCACCCTCTTCTGTACTATTTCCAGGAATTTAGCAATGGTGGTGATTTCACCTACAAAGCCAGCATAATTCCTTCTTCCTTTCTCTTCTTCCATAGCCTTCTGAGCTTTTTGAAATGCTGCGCAAGATGCATTGAAAGTACTCAACAGCTCCTTCATTTCACTGTCACTGATAACTTCTTGGCCTTCCCTGCTCTCATGCAGTGTCATCTTCTGTCGAAGGATGATTCCTTTCGTGTCCCACAAGTATGAGTTCTTGCTAACAATGTCAAGTGCTATATTGATGGCTTCTTCTGCATTATCAAAATCATCTTCTCGCATGCTATGAAGTCGAGCCTTTTGTTGTGCTATGATTGGGTCTTTGAATTTCCTGATGCCAACATCCATGATCTGGAATGCCTTCGCCCTATCCTCTGCATATGCATCTTCAATGAAAGGAGCAAAGTCAGTTTCTCTATCATCTCCGTACTCTTTCTTCAGTCTCTTTACCATCAAATCTCTGCAAACCTTCTGAATGTAGCCTTTGCTGTAAGACAAGGTGTCCAGGATTGTTGACTTTTCAAGAAGTTCAAGGATCATGTCAGCAGGTTTTTGTTGGAAGCGTTCACCAAGCTGCTTTACAATCTCTGCTGCAATAACAGGATGGACGACTGTAAGGCCTTTCACACAGCCATCAATATCTTGAATGAATACTTCAAGGAGAAGCAGGTTCATAAATGGCTGCCTATTTTTCTCCCAGGGTCCAAATCGCTGTTGCTGACTACTGGACATCACTCTATGTTGACTTTGCATAAAACCGTCACAGGCAGAAACAGGCATTGCAAAACTAGGATTGTACATCTGCACTACAGCGGTATACTTCAATAGATTGACTGCATTGAGGAGTGCCTTCTTGGATTCTTTGTCAACTCGTGGAAGAATGCCCTTCACAACGTTTTTCAGGTATTCAGGATCACATTCTTTTTTCATTACCATGAAAGCAAGAAGGCGCTCAGGAGACTTCTTTTCATTGAACACATTCCTCTGCTCAAGATCTGTGGTCTTCTTTGTGAACCACCGATTCTCTTCTTCGGTTAGTTTATGTTCAACACAAACGCATGGCTTTGATTCTTCCTTCTGCTGATGATGTTGTGGCTCTGAGGTTCTTTTGCAATGGATGAGAACAAAAGCCAATCCATTGCTTTCTAAGTACCTGGTTTCTCTTTCAAGGCTTATTAGAAACGGTTTCATAGTCTCAGAATCCAGGTTTTCCAAGAGGAGGACAACTGGCCCTGGCTTTTGTCCTTCCTCATAGCCATACTTGTGGAAAGCAACAATCTGTTTCACTGTGTCGTCAGTAATCCTACTGACAACTGAACATCTGTAGATTCTGTGCAAGTCCCACAACAGGTTCTTTGCTACCGTTGTGCCTCCTGACCCTGCTACATGAAAGACAGTTGCCATTGAAATGTGGGGGACTTTCTTGCCTTGAGAAGTGAGTACTTTATGAACATCAGAATAGAACCTTTTGTAGTTCTGACGCACCAGAACATGATTGTAGCCTTTTCCTCCATTAAATCTCTCTTCTGACAAATAGAAATTCCACCAGTCAACTTCATGACCTTGATAGAATCGAGACTCTTTCTCTTGAACAAATTCCAAGAATTTGGGGTTTCTCTCATCCATAGAAGTGTTTTCACACTCATTCTTTGCTAGAATTGATATGTCTGACCACTGACTTTGGTGTTTCTTCATTAGGTCGCACTGTCCTCTAGGAAACATGGGAAGTTCTGGCAAACGTGTCTCACAGGACCCTAGAAGTCTCAACATGTATGTGTTGATCTCCTGCCATGGCACTCCTCCAAGACATCTATCTTTCATATTCTTGCTTGAAACGATGCTTTGACTTTCAAGATGCTGAGTCCATTTGTGCAGTATATCTCGATCCTCTGCGATGAAGGTGAAACTTTCCAGGTCCTGAAACGATTTGGAAATGTAGAACTCCCTGAACAACTGTGCCATGATCATGATATCTGAACATGAAAGGAGGAAGAATACAACGACTGCTCTGCCTGGCGGAATTACACCAGGGTCAGAGAAGAACCGTACAGCGTTTAAGACTGCATGTGAGCGCTTCCTCACCCAGTCCATATATGATATCTTGTCCATTCCTTGCACATTTACATCATTCCGACCATTAGGGAACACCCAAACAGGGATCTCTGGGAAGTCAATATCTTCTCTTAGGGCATCTACATCCTTGGTCTCTGTGAATTTATCTGTGCTCAAGATCTTGAGAGATTTCTTCTGATTCACATACTGACAGAGCCCCGACTTGTTGGAATCTGCATTGCAGTCAAATACAACATTCCAACTGACAGAAGACATGAAACCAAACCGTTCCTCCAACTCTGTAGAACTAGACTGTTGAGAGGGTGTGTTGACAACCAGAACTGGGTAGTAGGATGAATCAAGCTCACCTTTGTCGGACCTAAGAAGAAGATTAGTAAGCTTTTTTTCTATATTTGAGTCACTGTCCTCACCTCCAATCCCAGATCCCTGATACAGTGATTCCTGTCTTCCTGGATGACCAAACGGAGGCCATGGTAAATCCACTTCAGATGGATTTGGTGTGGCAGAAGTATAGGATGAGCCGTATCCTGTCTCCACGTCTACAGTAGATTCAACAGTGTCCTGTTCCATCTTCAGCGATGCAACAGGAACTTCCCTTAGAGAGGGAGCTGCTGTAGCTTTTTTCTTACCTGGAGCTTCCACACCTGTGGAATCTACATAGATGTTACCCAAAGGTAAAGAAGATGATGTTTGTTGCACACTTTCTCCCTGTGGTACTGGTTCATCTGCATCTACTGATTTCGTTGGTGTCGGGGTAGGTTCTACTGCAACTGGACTGGGTGTATTCACATTCTCCATTGCACTTACCTTGGAGTTTCCATCCCTACTATCAGATTCCGGAGTTGCCACCATGCCCATTCGTTCTTTTTCAAGGTAATGCTCCCTCCTTAACATCAAGCTTTTACAGTATCCTGCAGAGAGTTCAAAATCAGAGAGATGTACGTTACTTTTCAGCCAGATGCCCACCTCTTCTTTTGTCCAGTCCTTCATCTCTTTCGATGCTTCAGCTGAAATAAGTAAGAATAACAGTATCCAAATTATCGAGTCTCAAATATTATCATATATGTATTATCAGCAATTTTCCTTTCGTAATAATACAATACCAATTATTTTGTTTATACAGGAAAGCCTGATCAGCATTAATGTTGTTCTCCCGATGGCCCTGGAACCATTATTACCCAAAGCATTATATTGCTACGTACACATTTACACCAGGGTGGAGGGTGGCAAATGTGGATTGATGTTTTGCCGAAGGATGGTGGTGCCGGGCTGGAATTCGAACCCTGGCTTGAAACAAACTTTCTGCCTTTTAACAAATCATTTCCCTCAAGTCAAATTTAAAGTAACAAATGTAGGCATAGACAAAATCTTTGAGATCTAGAATTACAAATAGCTCAATGTAAATATAATTGTTGTACCTGTATACGCTTTCTCTGTGCTTGTTGCAGAATCTTTTTCTTTGTCCGCAGCATCGTCTGGCCCACATTTCTCATGTCTCATTGATATATGAGAAGCCACTGAAGCAACTTCTCCAGGTGTTGCCAAAGGAGAACTACCAGCTAGGAGACCATAATTTCCTTCTTCCTGAGTGACTACCTGCTTTCTAACAATGGCTCCCAGGACAACTGGGTGTCCTTGGTGGGCCATGAGATCTGACGATGTTGTTCTGTCTTCTTTCAATGCTTCCCTCTTCTCACAATATGTTGATAGATTAGTGCTCCGAAGGATTGGGTCGATGACTTCATGTGAAAGTACACCCCAAACACCACTTTCTTCCGGCGCAACATCTAGAACAATTTCCTCTAGAACTTGCTGCTTGGTTTTTTCAGAGATGAGCACCTCTCCAAGCTGATATCCGATGCGGCCGCTTTGGACATCTCTTTGAAGCTGACGTAGACCTTCGATGGTGTACACCTTCACGTTGAAATGAATAGAATCTACAGTCAATCCAATTAGCCTGTATAATCCATCCCTCCCTATGCTCCTCTCCAAGCCCTTCACCAAGTCTGAGTGACGCTTACACAAGATGCTGAATGTTTTCAGCTCCTCTATAAATTCTACTGCTTCTCCTGTGGATGGGAACAAACTGACCTCTGAGGAACTGGCATCTAGGAGAGTTTGTAGATTACCTTGTGCTTCTTCCCTCACCAACTGGT
Organism: Hemicentrotus pulcherrimus; assembly: GCA_003118195.1. NCBI lineage: Eukaryota > Metazoa > Echinodermata > Echinoidea > Camarodonta > Strongylocentrotidae > Hemicentrotus > Hemicentrotus pulcherrimus. Next base: position 25,708 of record BEXV01000624.1, on the reverse strand, counting down.
TGGAATGGGTGACATTGAGCTGAACTTCTGAGTAAACAAAGAAACAACATGAAGCCATTTCGTAAATACTATCTGCGCATGGGCAGATAAAGGTAATTTCTGATTAAATTGCAAAACCCACCGACTGGAATGCGTGATCATTATTCATGTGTGCACCTTCGGTACATGCTATGATACAAGAGGGCAAACAAAGCTTTTCATGAAGCACATACATGACTTTGGCATTGATTATTCTAAAATACTCATAGTGGGACTTCTCCATGAGTAAAAGATCTGTGGATATTTGGGGTCATTTGACCCATGTGCTCACTACGAAAATGTATTTTTGCACACACAAAGGTTCATCAATAATAAATAGTTTGGACAAACTCCTTGCTTTGTCCTTCTCAACAAAAAAGGGGGAAAAAGAAAGATATGGCTCCAGAACAGAGACCGACATACAAATTAGAACATTGAACAGAGTCGCTGAGTAATTATCGTCGCAGGAGCAAATGTTGTACACCGAAGCAAAAGTGAATATAGAATGTCTTACCTGCAACTCCCTCCATAGGCTGGTTTTCACTAATGAGCAATGTCTTTCCCTCATTGATGACACCCAAGTGATTCTGGCCTATATAGAGTAAAAAAAAAATCTTTGCATTAGTTACAAATACAGTAGATGCCAATAACTTACCATCTTCTGTATTATCTATTTGCTGTTTTGCTCAGCCTAATTCTACAATTACTCTGTCCACTATGATGAAAGAAATATATTTGCTCTGTTTCAGTCTCGTTAGGTCAAAAAAATGTAACCATGCTACTTAGAGTAAATGTAGATTCTCTGAGATATTTCGATCAAGTCTAAAACGGATATGTAAAACATGAATTACACCTGTATTCTTGACGTTGCACTCCTGAAGAAGAAAAAAATGAAACTTTGGAACAACATGAATCTTCTGAAAACTTACGGATCTTGTATGCTTTTCTGCTCTCGTGGCAGGCCTCCAAAATCCTGGCGAGAGTTTCGACCTGGTCAGTCTGAGCTGTTTGTTCCTTCTGCCACTTCACCATGACGTTGTAGCAAACATTTACAGAATGAAAGTTGCTTTCGTTTCGAATTCTGCAGATCCTTGCATAGGTCAGACCTAATCGAAGACTCAATGGGATCAGCTTATCTACATGGAGTTCCTCTGCTATTTCCAACAACTGAACATTCTTGAAAGATCTTCCAAACAAGGTTGTGCATGTGTGCTGCTTCTCAAGAACTGAAAAAAACCACAATGGATTATGTTTCACTTTTAATCTTAATACCGAAGCAGAGAGCTTCGTTTTCAGAGTAGATATTTAACATGGCATTTATATAAAATTGTCATCCCCATTCTCATTTTCTCTGTTTAGCAAAATTTGATCCATCGATCGTCACATCTTTACATTATTTCAGAAATGCTTCCTAAATAATCTTTAGTTACCCTTAGACTTACACAATTTGAGGACTTGTTTCTAGTATAGGTCCTTGTCAGTCATCAGGATCACCAAGAGAAAGTTTTTACCCCCACTCTCATATTCTAATAGAAAAGTTGGTCCTACACATGTTCTTGACATTCTAGGAACGCCCTGAAGAGAAACTTGTTGTCCCATTCCCTGTTTAGCGAATTTCGTCGTACATCCATTTCCCCAGTATTATAGCACTATCATTGGAGCTTACACAAGTTGAAGACTTGTTCCTGTTTTAGGCCAGCGTCTGTTGTCAGAACCTTGAAGAAGAACTTGGACAGGTCACCTACTTGGTTATTGTACCACTGGTAGAGCATCTTGAAGGTTGTCTCTTCCTGTTGGCACATGGTGCTTCTTTCATCAAGCAGAATCTCTAGCTTTATCTCAGAAAGACCAAGCTTCGGTCCCAACGATATGAGTCTACGCGGTGAAATGACCTCACTGACCTTCCATAGGATGAGTTCGGTGAGCTCTGAAGGATGTTTAAAAACAGAACATTCTTGGTTTCCTTTATTGAAAAGGCTACATTTGTTTCCACATCACCATACAACACATAGCTACGTGCACATCAACTATTCGCTACACATACACAAACACACCCACACACACACACACACACATGTAGACAATATACGATCAAACAACACACTTACAAACTCATACACACAGTTAAACACTTTTTTATTTCAAGTTTTACCTTAACATTTTGTTTTTTGAGGCCGTCATCCTAGTCAAGCATAGCTTGTGATTGCAGTCTTCTGCACTTTTTCAACAGATAGTTTGGATATTACTTTGAATTTATAATATGGTATGTAAATATTGAGTTCCATTATTATATGTACATATGTTTAAAAAAAAAACATTTTGACGTGAAGTTTTTATTGTTTGTATATTTTGTATTATACCTTACGTTTATATGTTCTTTGCTATTCAGCTGTTGTATCTTCTTGGTTTGGACCTGTATAGAGATGGCACTCAACTACCACATCATCTTTATCATTACTATTACCATTATCATCATTATTATGACAATGTTATTATTGGAAACAGGGAGCTTAATAGAGCTCTGACCATTTTCTAGAGAATTGCTGGAAAACTAGTCTAATTTTATGACAAGCTCGAGCTAACTTGCTTCGATGGATAAAGAAGCAGTTACTTTCATAACACGTTGGTTGCTTTTTTCGCATCTACGAACAGTCGCTCATTTGCACCAAACCTTAGACACCAATTGACTTGACAAAAAAAAAAAAA
>BEXV01000623.1:170326-180640 GCA_003118195.1 Hemicentrotus pulcherrimus | reverse complement strand
CCCCCCTCTCGCTCGGGCGCTTCGCGCCCTCACTAGCGTTGGCAGCCCAGTCATCCCCCCCAGGTGTACGAACCTGTCTACGCCACTGCCTTATTGCAACACTATAATTCATGATTAAAGTTCTAATCAAGCAAAAAAGAAGCCACAACTGTAAAACGCTTCCTTGACCGCTATTTTAATACCACAAACTGTATACAATAGTTACGCGTAGCATTCCACACAATTTGCTTTTCTAATTAACATTGGTATCCACGATATTAATTAGATTGACGAATGTCCTTGTCTAAAATTCTGTGTTGACAAGATCAACTGGAACAAATAGAAATATTTTGTACACAATATTTGTTTGGCTCGTGAATTAATTCTTCTGTCCTTGAGTTGGCTCTGTTCAATTCATCAGACGACATCATAGGCGACGTCCCCATAGAGGCGCCTTCTGCGCGCGCTCAAAACCAGCGAGTGGCGTCCTATCCCCTTCTCGCTCGGCGTTGACGCCGCAACTCGAAGAATGAATCAGGGCGCCACACTGTATCAAGCTGAACTGCCGATGGTAGATTAGCCTATGTCGGGAAATGTGGACGGTGCTTTTAAGCGATTCTTGAAAAGAACACATGTGTTTTTTCCCCGTTGTCGTCAAATCACCGTGTAATTACTCGAGACATTTGGTTGCCTAGCCCCATTAGGTCATATGTCTGCGATAGTGGCGTAATTATACCATGTGTTGTTGCAATGTCTGCCAAGCTTGGCGACAAAATCTCAGAAAACTACGCTACCTTCTCAGCAGTTCAAAGGCATGAGGCTTAATTATAAGGCATCAAACAGAGTATGCTCATGACATGGTAGGTTTCGCATAATTTTGCAAGATTACCTGTACCAGCAGGCCTACCAACGCTGGAAAGAAAATGTGAAGAAATTGTGTATTGGGGCGTATCGGAAGGTGGAAAAACCGGGTCGTGCCAGAATAAAGATATCTAAAGATATGCCCGATGGAGTGTAAAATAACGATGATCAGAACTGATAGGTAACTAATAAAAATATATATGTTTTTGAGCAAACTAAGATTAAATCCATCTTGGTACAATTATGGTTTGCTTTTAAATGTCAAGTTAAAAAATAGTCGTTAATAATAATAATAACATCTTGTATAGCGCTCATGTCTGTCAAACTTGACACTTCTGGCGCTCCGCAATTATTACCCCGTCTTTAGCATGGCTGGGACTTTGGCGCTCTAGCATTTCAAGGAACCAATTCCCGCCCGTCTATGTCCTTCCTTTTATTTATTCATCAGCCCTTAACACAGGGACACGTGCCCCCTTGCCCCTATCGCTACCCCCCCCCCCCCCCCCACACCCTTCCTCTAGACCTACCATTATACCCTGATCCTCGAGACCCTGACAGGGGTACCACACGCCAGCCCTGGGCCCTGTGACATCATTCTCTTCTTCGGTGGAGCTCGCAGTCTAGCCGAGACTGGAAGAGTAACTTGAACCCTCGATGTTCACCTTGTCGAGGACACTGATTAAATGTCCAGGTGCACCAAGTCCAGGGATGAAGCATCCCGGTTTCACAACATCACAACAGCAATGATGCCACACATTACTGATGACAAAGGACTTTTAGATCGCAATGATAAATCCAATCTTTGTCTTGTGGCTGATCCAAAAACGACACTGCAATAATGATCAGCCAATACATTAAAATTAGGAGGCTATCTTGTGGTTGCACGATATATGCTCCAGCTACAATAGCTCAATGCTCGATTTCATATACTATTCGACATTAACCCTGAACTAAACGCCATACCTTTACCCTATAGCCCAAAATTCAATGTTAACCCTAATCTTAACCCTACATCATCGACAAAATAAGTCTAGAAAATGTCGGATGACCATATATCTCATCTGACATTTGAGGATGAATCAGAAGCATATTATATTTGAAGTTTTTGATGTACTTCTGACGGCGTACCTTTCGATGGAATCATTTAAGTTGCAAAACGGTATTATTTCAAACAACTATTATGATACCGGTTAGTGGTTACAGACAACTCAGGAACGCAAGAGATAAAATCATTCTATAACGGGTAGTGTACAATGTTCACACATATTCGACTTTAACAAAATGAGACTTTCAATACCTAACGCCTATTCGTATATGAATCTAGATTGTATCATATTTCCTATTACTTGTGTTTGTCACCTTTAGAAAATGGCCCTACAATACGGCAGACAATCTACCTCTCGAATTTGTGAAAACGACCCCACCCTCAACCAGTTCGAGCTTACTGAGAATTATGGTATGAGAGAGATAGACCTGTACTTTGTTTGACCCTTGCTCTAACATGATATGAAGCATTGCATACATGGGGCATATCCAGACAATGTACACAGAGGGCACATCTCAGGTAGGTTTATATTCTTTTCTACATGAAAAACCATTTCATTATAATCAGGTGGGCTGTATCTAATACAGGCCACCTTATATTTTTGTTAAAATCGCCTTTATTTATTATTTATTTATTATTTTTCAGGTGGGCTGTATAACGTACAGACCACCTTATAATTTCGTTAGAATTGCCTTCATTATTTATTCTTTATTTATTATTCTTTATTTTCTTATTTCTAACCACTTTTTTGTGATCAAGATAACTTTAAAATGGCTCAATCAAATGTCTTAAAATTTGGCACACATATGTATATGTATATGTACAAAGCACAGAATTTTGTTCAACCTTGACCTTGACTGATGACGTCATCTAGGCGCCATTTTGTAAAATTTTACGAAAATCAACTCGTGATCATATCTTCATAACTAAAAAGTATTTCTCATTCATATTTACCATGATTAAGGTCAATATACGTCCGGTCAATTTCAGGTCAAATAACGATTTGGTAAATTTGTTTCTCTCATGGTCTGTGAGAGATATAGGGTAGTCCCTATAGTGCTTGTAACTCTACGAAGAATGGGCCAAATTTCTTATCATTTTGATGATTCCATAACCTTGCAGATGCTAGATGCTAGATGATCAACCTTTTCTGATCGATTTCACAACGTTCCTTTCACAATGCAATCGCATGACCATAACTGGTCTTTACCTTTAAGGTTCAACTTCCCACGCGCAATAATCGAAATTAGAAATACATGGAACAAACAAAATCATCGTATTGGTTTGATTGATTGAATGCATTATACTTCTTGTTGTTATCATCTCATTAGAATAGTTAAACATACACTGGACTACACTGACCTCGATGAGATTTCGAGTATGCAGCTCCGATAGTTATATCAAAACATACAGCAGGTTTATATGCTTTAACCATTCATGTTGAAATTGTTCAATCTCTGCTGATTAATGTGGCTGCCCGTCGAGATTTGAGTCACAGCCGCGGACAACATGATCGAAGTTACATCGATTTCTATCTATCAACCGAATAGTTGAGGGGTCGATGGTTTAGGGAAGAATGACCTGTTTCCCAAGGCTCATTCACACTTGTTAATAATTGGTGCGATTTGGATTGCGATGCAAAGATTGGTTTTTTTTGGGGGGGGCGACCATTCACACATAGGAAGAATACTCGCTCGACGGCAAGAACGTCGAACTGCGTTTGCGTGAATCTCGACGATGCATGCGCGCTTGGCGTCCTGGCATTATCAAAATAACTCGATTTTTAATTCTCAATAACATCTACACCCACAGTGCCCGGCATATTATCGCGATTATTCTGAAAATCGCAAGACTTACTGCGGATTGGATCGCGATGCGAATCGCGAAGATTAGTAAAATCATTCTGTCCACACACGCAAAAAAATAACAACAAACAAACAAACATTGGATCGCGATGCAAATACCGATTTTTAAATCACACTTTTTTTTCTGTAGGTGTTAACGTCCCTATTGCATCTTAGAAAAGTGGCCATCCCAATCCCAGAAGTCCGACAACCGACCAGACCGACGTGAAGGCTCAGATTACTTTTCAAGAGCTCGCTGCACAATTACCATCGGTCTCGTTGGCTGTGGCCACAGAAAATATGTGTAGATTTCAACATAAAACACCATGGAAATGTGACCATAGTGATGTCTATCCGTCATTATATAGGCTGTGTCACAAATAATCGGAAATTTGTATCGTCTGATAAGACAATGCCAAACAATTATTCCACGGGTTGTTAATGGATTGGTTTCCATGCCAATTCTCTTATTCTCAACGGCGTGTCCGGATTCTCCTTAAAATAGGCACGCTAGCGATACAGGCATCTAGGGGCATACATGTACTTCCTCAGAAATTGTCAATTCAATTTATATGTTAATAAAAATGTGTATTTGTTCTATGTACATCAACATGAATACATTTGTAATCGTATTACTTAAGATGTATGATAATGGCTTGGTATATATACAGAAAAGAATTGACAGGTTTCTAGAGTTATACATTTTCTCGGTTTTTTTTTCTTCTGACCCTGAGAAAGAAGGGGGAGTGGTAGGCATAGGCATGCAAGCTCGTTGCATCGCATTGCTGGATAAGCCGAAGATCCAGTATTATCGTCTATAATACTATCGATAATCGATAAAGTTATTTTAAACAAACAAGTGCTCAGGGAAATGTTGCTGAGATTTTGCTTTCTTTAGGCGAATAATTCAGTCTATTAAAAAATAAAATGTTCAGATTCCCACACCGGGAATCGAACCCGGGCCGCGGCGGTGAGAGCGCCGAATCCTAACCACTAGACCATATGGGATGACTTACACCTTTGATAAATATGATTTCAGCCATTAGGTTATATCAGTGTCTATGCGGGCAAAGAGGGTGTAGAATTCACAATACAGAGAAATGGGATGGGGGAGGGGCAAAGTAGCATTTTCAGACATTGGTGGAGCTATATCCTCAGCCCGGTCTTGTTCATTCTGACATTTCATTTAATTGTCATGCCTCAAGTGAGTGTGACTATAATCTGTCTTGACGATAACACTATTTATTTTGTGAAAAACAATGAATTTTGAATTTTGAGAAACATGTGTATATTGTATACGATTCTGTAATATTTTTCACGAAGATCGGTGGTAAAAGAACCCGAAGCTTTAGAATGGGGCGACTCAGTGATTTGGTGAGAAAAATCCCCCCTCTTTGTACCCCTTTCTTCAGTTTTATAATGGAAAATGAATACCATATTCATCACACCTTTTCGATAAAAGAAAGGAACAAAATAGAAAGCTTTGACTTTGAAAAAATAATGTGAGGTGAATGAATGAAGGGCGATCCATGTTTGTGTCGTGACCATTTAGCCGTGAAAATTGCCCCTATCCTTCTAGAGACCCCCGCAAATACCCCCTCCAAAGTATCTGACGTCATAAAAGGTCGCGGATGTAACATGCAACCACGTTTGATTTACATGTGAGGAGTGAATCGAAATGTAAGGGATGTATCGGCAACAGCTCGTACTTTTACCCTCTTTTCCCCCTTTTCCACCTATAGTCCCCCCCCCCGATTATCTCGGGCTATTCAGGATTTGAAAAAGGCACCAACATGAACACAAACACTAAGATAATGCTAATGCCTTTGCAAAGTGTAGTAATTTCAAAGTTATTGAAATTCAGGTTTACAAACAAAAATTAAAATAAAAAAATATAGGTATTATACAATTTAAGTTAAATGAAACTAGTACACTGTGAAAAGGTTGGGCAACATTCTTCCAACACTTGCCCAACACTGTTCCAATAGTCAACCTAACCATCTATTTGGCAACTTTTGCCCAGTGGTATTAGCAAACGTAAGTTCCCTACTTCCCACGTGCATAATAGTTTCGTAGTTTGCCCAACAGCTAGTCAAGATTTTCCCAACAAGTGGGCAACCGTAGTCGGGCAGTTGAAGGGCCATACCTTTACCCAAATTGTGGTCAAATTAGAAACAATTATGCACATGTGAAGTAGGGTACCTACGTTTACCATTACCACTGGGCAAAATATTGCCCAATAGATGGTTGGGTTGACTATTGGCATAACGTTGGGCAAAGTGTTGAAAAAATATTGTCCAATCTGTTCACAGTGTAGTAGTAATGGTTTTAGTGGCAGTAGTAGTAATAATAATAGTAGTAGAAGTGGTAGTAGTTGAGTGGTTGGGGAGGTGGTGGTGGTAGTAGTAGTTGAGTGGTTGGAGTGGTGGTGGTGGTGGTGGTGGTGGTGGTAGTAGTAGTAGTAGTAGTAGTAGTAGTAGTAGTAGTAGTAGTTGAGAGTGGTTGGGGCTGGTGGTGGTAGTGGTAGTAGTAGTAGTAGTAGTAGAAGTGGTAGTAATTGAGTGGTTGGGGGTGGTGGTGGTGGTGGTAGTATTCGTAGTAATGTGGGGAAGGAGGAGAAGGAGGAGGCATGAAGGCAGAGGAGGAGAAGTACGACAAGGAGAAGAGCTCATTAAAAGAAGAAGTGGAAAGCCTAAATATTTTTCAGTTTCAGCGGTGCCTCGGAGGAGTAAACATGATTATGAAGGAGATATAGCCTATACCCTATACTAAAATGGGGTTTCTATATTCTTGATGCACAATGGGACTTATTATACTAGAAGATGGTTGAATTATTCCTACGATGAAAACAGAACATTCACCCACTTTCCTCCAGAAATCCCTCTTTATTACGTCACAACCCCTCATCGTTGACCCTAACCTTTATGATAATTTGTAAGGATTATGATGGTTCAAAGAAGGATTGTTGTTTTGTGTCAAAAATTATTGCAATCTAAGATTCTACCCCCCGCATCCCCTACCCCAATATACGCTCTTGACTATTAGTATTGTATTTGGAATTATATCACGTCGGCCTAATTTATGTGTTTATGGTTATTTTATATATATACTGTCCGTGACTACGTTTATGGATAACCTGAAGTTCGACTTTACATGTTTATTAGTCTAGACGTATTGTTTGGAGAAGAAGAAAAAAAAAACCGGAGTACTATTTATTTAATTTGTTTTCAATTTTATTGTTATATCATAACGTACGTATCATACAGCTTCTTCGCCGAAGATCAATGCTTTTCAATATACCTTACAGCCTATGACTTCTTGTATATTACACGGCTTAATATTATATATTACACGGCTTGATATTACCAGTGTGGCATTGAATAGAGTCAGAATACAATTATTGTAACAACTTATTAATCTAAGTTATAAAAGTGGAGCGTTCATATTAAATTGTTCTTTGTTATAATAATAATAATAATATTGACAAAAACAAAAACGACAATTTTTTTTTAAAGCGCTTTACCGGTTTCAACCGACCAAGGCGCTTACTGTTTTATTACCCCGGATTACACAGGATTTAATGACCATTCTGCACATTACAGTGCACATTCTCCACTCCCTGGGGAGCATTCCAGCTATAACTGAACATGAGATACTTCATGTACCTGATCCCTACCATAGCGGTAAACTCTCGTTATTGAGGAGGTTAACGCTACTGGTTTGGGGCATATACATCGATTACACTTCGCACCTCACACGAAATAAAAACAAAACAAACACTTGAACGTTCTACAATAATAACACATTTAAACCGAACTTTGACATGACTGTGGGTCCTGTATTCAAACTCCCATTTGCTAACTACATATGCGCATGCGCACTGCCTAACCGTATATAAATTACAGACTGATTCATATTCATATAATATTCGTAGTGATAATACAATTAGTAATCATTTTACATATACATTATTCAAAATTCGATAATCGAGTTAGACCGCTATTCCGCTTAACATTGAATGTCCATTACCGTTAATTATTTTCAATCATTTTTAATTGAAATATCATTCTGAGAATACACGAAGGGATATAATTATACATAGAGAGTTTCAATAAATATGTTGAGAATGAAGATACCGCCATCTATCTCGCACATATAATGTAGTACACGTTCATAGTATTATGATGGCGCATTTACAACTGTGCGATAAAAAAAAAATTAAAAAATTAGTATATCTGTAACACCTCGGTCACACTAACAAAACAGACTAACAGCAGACACAACATTAATTACGTTACCGCGAATAGCCGAAATTTGACCGAAATAATATGTCGCGCATAGACTGTCGTTATGACTGGTGTATACAAAAGCGAATATAAACCGACTCAAAACCGATCAATTCTCGGAGTCGGCCATCTGGGGTCGACGAGGGTGACGTCATTTTGATCGGTCTGTCTTCGGTCTCGCATCGGTCTCGTATCGGTGTCGATGGTGTGATTGGGGTGTGTAACATTGCCTTGAATGGGAAGACCAAGTACAAAGAGATGCACGCACTAAAGCTTTGCTAACAATGAAACTCGTGTGAGTCAAGATTTAGCCTGCAGACATTCGCGTATAGAAGAGAAACAAGTCAGGCTGAACGTGTCATGAAGCTCCTAACAATGCAGTAATAATCTCTTTCATTATAAGAATGAACGAAAGCTTAAAGGCATTAACCAAGACCGAGGTTTTGTAATAAAAATGTACAAACTGTTTTAAACAAGACTGAAAAGGTATATAATTAAAAAAAAATGACAGAGTGATTCCTTTTGCCCCGTTATTCTGTTGTATTATAATAAGGAACAGATATTTAAAAGATCAATCTAGATTACATTAATTCTATAGTTGTTAAGCTTCACAACGCTATTCGCTTCGATATTAATGTTGAATACTGTTCATGCAATTTCATTGTGAGAAAAACTTTCTAGAAGATGTTCTGAATGGTTGGTTCTGTAGTAAAAAGCATTGCGTGTCATGAAGTGGAATCTATAACAAACTGACTAAATATCTTGCTGACAATCACATAACATTACAGGCATTGGACACAAAATATGAGTACATCATATTTGAGAACAAAATAAGAAAAATAATTTTGAAATGGATATTGCTTAAAAGATATTATCCTTCATCATTAGATACAAAATGGTGCAAAAGCTCACAAATAAAAAATTAGAACTAAACCTTTTAAATCAATCTTTTGATACTGAAAGCGGGTTCTGCTCATGCTCATAAATTGTAATGGAATCTTTCTGGAAGCAATCCGAATTACACGAATATGCAGCAAGTCAAAATTGTTCTATAACCGTGTTTCTGGTGTCACCAAAATGAGCAGAAATGTACTGAGTTGTGCTGAAAAGGATTTACATGTGACATTAGATTTGGTTAAAACGTTTTCAGCTTTTACTCGTTATAATTCGAACTGGAGGGCATTTGAAGAGAAGTTTGAAGCAATTTAAAGAGACTTTTTTTAGTGTGATATTCTTCTAAACTGAAATGGAAGGTACAAGGCAGCTCATGAATCATTTTTACCTCTATCAGACCTCGACCTTCTCTTTAATCCCATCCTAGTCTTTGATTCATGTCTGTGTGTGATGCTTTCACCAATCAGCTGTTTTTACCCCACCAGAGGCGGATCCATTGTTTCATTTGTTCCTGGAGTCATGAATGACACACCATATTAAACAAAAAATGACAATCGAATATTCAGAGCATTCATTCCTCTGTGCGAATATTCCCCCTTTCATTTCGAATCGATCTTTTCAAAATGTGTATTTTTTAAAATTCCGACTTTATATTTTGCTTCAGTTTGCTTTTCAATTTCGACTAATTTTTAAATCCACTCACTTGCGACTCTATTTGCCGTAACGATCAAAACAATATTATTGGATAAAAAGCTATTTCATAAATGAATGATGTATAAATAAAAACGGTGCTTTTAAGCGCTAGCTTCAGACTCCAAACTCCACCATTCCCATTAATTTCAAATTATGAATTCAGTTTTTCCCTATCCTTATATATTTTTACCAGTATTATACATTCACTAATGAAAAAACAGAAGGGAAATTTAAAAAACAAAATAATAATGAGAATTTTTCTTTTTTCTAAAGAACAAAAGAGAGTGGTTTGAAATGCCTTACATGTCCTTTTGACAACTTAAACAAAGGTTAGGATGACTTGAATTGATATGAACATTTTTGCTGCAAATCAGTAAGAGCAGATTCTACAAAACTAAAACTTTCATGATTTAACGTTGGAATCTTAAATGTAGTAATGGCAAATAAGGAGTTAAGGCATCAATCTGTTTAAGCAGGGAATGTTAGTTTAACTCTCATATCCCTGGTTTAAGCACAGTGGCGTTTAGCTATAGGGCCCATACGGGGGAGGCAATAGCATCGAGGGTGGGAGCGGGCCGGTCTAAATAAAGGTTCATTAATTATTTGGGGAGTGTAGGAGTTGGTTTTAACGTCATCTTTTCACGTTCCCTTTCCTCTTCCCCTCTTTTCTTCATTTTCCCTTCTCTATCCCCCCCCCCCCCCCCCCCCCCCC
>BEXV01000623.1:138411-160024 GCA_003118195.1 Hemicentrotus pulcherrimus | reverse complement strand
GGGGGGGGGGGGTTAGTGATTGCAGAGTAAAGACGAGTATGTACTACAGTCTTGGGTAACGAACGCAACTGTCTGCCTGATGAATACTGTATATCGAGGGAAATGCCTCAGGCATGGGGAATTCAATTATTTCTAACATATTTTTTCTCCATCTCTTCCATCCGCTTCTTTGAACTATATCAGAATATATTGGATTTCGGTAAACGTTTATGCCCGTGGCTACAAACAGCATGTACCTAGACACCCATTTTTATTTTTAATCTCTCCATCTCCTCGAAGTATGATTCTTCATCTTTCGGTAAAATGATGTAGTTTACGTCTCTTTGTCTCGTTCTGCCCTTCTATGTTGACATCGGTGTAATTATATTATGGCCTGATATATTTCTAATAATTCACTGACCTTTGCCTTCTATATGAACCTTGTATATCTCTCTGGATACAATTCCGATAATGGCGACTTTTGAGTAACCCTCCTTTTCTTCATAATGATGATGAATATTATGATAATGAAACGATCACAATGAAGACATAAAAAACACAAGAATAGCAATGATGTTAATAATGATAATGAATTATGATGGTGATAATACTACTTGTACGATTACTAATAACAACAGCAACAACTATAATTCTAATCATGACAAAACATACGAATGCGTCATTGATCTTGTTTACTATTCTGAGTCGCAGGAAACTGACATTGACGAATGAAGAAGAAAACACGAAAATATACTTTAAAAGGTGTTTAAAGTCTCCCTATACTTAATACTCTAATTACATTTTTCTAGATATTTAGTTATGCCTGTGCAGCTTTTTACTTCATAAACATTGTCCTGTACACTTGTACATCGACTGAAACTCGCAAAAACAGGTTGTTACAGATTATAGGATTCTTATGAATTCTATATATTGATAATATGAAAAATAGGTAAATGAATATGAAAATTATTTCGACAGAATCAACAGATAGGAACTTCAACTTCAGATGATAACATAATATGCATGGTTGCAACGAACAGATCAGATATGTCACGTTTTGGGGACGGCTACTACCGGACTTTTCTTGCTCTTTTCCCCCTTTTTCTTTAGTCACTGTGGTTCTCTCTCTCTCTCCCTCTCCGACTTTCCCACTCTTTCCCTCTCCCTCATGTTTTATGTATGGGCATCAGCCGGCCATTGCCAAGTCCAATGATTTTCAGAGATGTCAAACCGGTGTTATTTTGGTGGTTTTTAAATCCCACAAGTACTCACATCAGTATGAGGAAAGTCATTTTATAGAGAGCATGTATATCTCACAAATTGGTGCTGATAGGTGGAATTTCTTATTAAAAATACCCAATCGAACCCCCTTTTGTTAATCTCCTGTTTAGGGAAGTAGAGTTTAAGGCGTCATCGAAAAACTCTTTTTTATAGGATCGTTATAACACAAATACGCAGGTGGTAAAACAAAACATGAACACTTAAAAAGCCGGGTATAATATTCAAGATACCAATATTAATATGTTAAAAAATGTAAATGATTAAAAATAATTCTTAGATATGTTTTTAAAAAATTAGGAGAAAGTATTAATAATTAACATTGGAATTAGCCCCTACGACCCTTACATTTAATTTATGTCTGTCTCCATAAAAATCTGATTTACTTCACGATGATTAATTGTAGTTTTTAAATTTGTTGAAGACGACTAAATGCACCTTTTGCAAGTACTTTCCTTTAGAAAGTGCTTTCATTCTTAGATGGTTCGAAATATAAATACTCCTTTCGTATATTCTATGTACACATTCGTACCAAAATAGGAAGGGGAGGGTACTTGCAATACCCCTTTTATACATATCCCACAACTATTTCGATCGACGGGCGTGGCGATGATGATCATAACATTAGTTCAGTGTCGTCCATTACTCATCAACGACACCTGTTAAACTTTTGGAGTCAGGTTGGCATATGGTGTGGTGTCTTCAGTGGGACAAACACAAATAAATCCCGTCTCCAATGTCGAAGTTTTAACACGAAGAGTTAAAGATGCATGGTTATGGCCTCATGATTTTGACTGCATGTGTCAATATGCTTTGAAAAATTCTTAAGGTTTTTTTTCTTCGCCCTTCTTAAGCCAGCATAACCTCAAATACCTTCGAGGATAAAATCGACGAGCTAGCTCGCATAATGGTCAATAAAGATGGCACAATGAGGAAGGGAGCATGTACTGTAGTTCATGGTGCATTTGGAGTCTTATTTATACCTATACCCTCTTTCCTCAAATCAAGTGATGAATGCTGTTCCTATGTTATAAGGCAGTGCCACATTTTCACTTTGCTTTGTTATCCCGCTGTGCATCTTATAATCCGAATCAAATGAATGATGTTTCGTGATGTATAGTAAAGAAATATACTCATTTTGTATTGTTCATTTGTCTCCCAGTGTACATTATTTTCATACCTCGATTCAAATGATGAATGTGTATAAAAATCAATGAAGCATCTTCATCTTGTTTTGTTCCTCTGTCTTCCGTTGCCCAGGTTACCATGTCTGATCAGAGAGAAGCCGAGACAGCGACGAAAGAAGCCAACCCCATCATTGATGGCAGGAAAGCAAACGTCAATCTGGCCTTCCTTGGAGCTAAGCCCAGGAATAACCCAACCACAAATGGAGGTAAGAATATGGCAAAAATATACACTGATTTCCCTCCTCCCCTCATCCCTCCCCTCTTTGTTACACATCTCACTTCTCTCTTGCAATATCTTATACAAATTCAACTAAATAATTTTGCGTTCATCGTAGGTCCCACCAAAATAAATTTTGTACAAATGTATGCCCAAACGAACCTAGAATGAGAGCTGAGATAATAAACTAGTACTAATAATAATAATCAATAACAAAAATATAATTTTTCAAAATGAGATCATATCTGAACAAATGAGTAGATGAGAGGGACGACGAGAAGTGTCGTAGCGCCTGCTTCATCAACTTTATGACGTAGTTAGGTCATCGATTAAAATGTTTGGTTCTCCTCGTCAGTAATTGTACGACAGTGATCTTCACACAAAGAAGTGTTTTGATGTGATTAGATAATGTCGATGTACTTTAGTCCAAGTGCTTACGTCATCCGATCCTTTGTAATAGATTAATGACCGGGTGAAAATGACAGTTTTATCGCTCATAAAGATGCCCCTATCCCCCTCGTCCGCAACCGCGTCTTTACGCATTGGTCCACTGCACTTAGCTGTTGTCATTCTTGGACGACCTCAGAAATCAACGCAAAAATAAAAACTATGATAGCAGTTCATTTGAAGTAAAGACGACTTTTATTGTATCATGAATGCTGAGAAAGGATCATAAAATACATTCTAAAGAAATTTTTAAAAATTGTCTATTATACTTCAGACAATGATTATTTCCATTATTTTGTATCAGAAAAATTGACCAGTAGACTGAATCAATAATTCCATCGGCTCATATACGTGACAATTGACTTCCTTCATAAGAAGCAAGATGAATGCACCCGATCGTCGGAAATTTGGTACTGTATCCACCACGTCGCCATTTTGATACTCCCAATATCACTACCTCATCGTATAATATTATGCTGCGTTCTCCTGGGAATCCCTTAAAAGCTCATTTCATTTTTGCCCAATATCGCATTGCTATTGTGAGCTTTTTCCGCTAATAAATATGTCCTCGTTCCATTGTCATCTCGGGGATTATCGAGGCTGATGCTAGTGTACCCGATGGAGGCCTTGGCGCAACTTTACGTTGATCAGATGCTATTAGTCTTGTCTACTGCTGGTGATATTAAATGAAACAAACAAAAATAGAACTGTCAATAAATTGGGATCTCGCCAATTAAATAGACACGAACACGGAACAAGCAATTTCGACAGTAATTAAAAGATCGAGCCGTCACAAAGACAAAAAACCTGACGACACCCTTTCAGAATAAAGGAATCGGGTCAGCTTTCGATTTGATTGGGTGACGATGCCAATAATGACCGATGAATTGTACGATTCATGTTCTTGATTTCAATTACTGCTGTCTCATAATAAGCTGCAAAGATGTTAACTTATTTTCACGCCATGATACTGCCGTATGGACTCGTCCGTAACCAGAGATTGAACAAAGCAAAGTCAGTGTGGACTGCTATGAGCATGCAAGGCCTTAAATTGATATTCATGTTCGAACGTTTTACATTTCATCTGTTTGGCAATACACTCAGCATTATTGCCATCTTTTCAACAGTCTCCATAAATGTCATGAACTTTAATTGTTCCTTTGAAAATTTGAGATAGAAAAAAAGGAGCGCGTGGAGAATGGTAGAGTTGGGAGTAAAACGATCTAGCCGCAACTCAACATTAAGAACATCGCCGATCATGCCTTTCTATTTTTCAAAATGCGATACCTGAGTTTTTTTCGTTTGTTCCTAAAGCCACGTTGCTACGAAAATAGAAGTATTGAACGCCAGATATTCCATTTGCTATTATTACATTCCACTACAATTCTTCCCGGTCACGTTTCACCCGCGATCGCGTGCCCATGTTTAGTCATACTCAATATTGCCCGCCGATATTTCCATTTTAGTTTCCATGGCGACGCCTTGTCGCAACCCATTTATGCCGTTCTGCCCTGGAAGAAGCGGTGTGGTCAGTAGACCCTGTAAATACCACGATATTTAGTTAGAGGAAGTAGAGTAAGACGCCCCCTCCCCCCCCCCCCCCCCCCCAAAAAAAAAGGTGATAAAAATCCACCGAATGGAATTATTTGGATTGATAAAACCAGGAGCTGGCTACGTTGAGAACTTTGAGATAGCAAAGCGCAATTTGGTACCCTATAGGGGAGTATAATAATAACAATAATACTAATAATAATACTCACTTCTTTTATAGCGCATAACACATTACAGGATAGCATGTCCCTATCCGCTTTTAAATAGAAAGGAAAGAATTACAAGAAATAGTCATACAAATTAGAAAAATCCATTTAGAAGCAAAAAAGTACATTTTATATTCCTTCAAGAAATTTTTCTTAGGAACACTTCGCTCAATATTTTGTCTTTAGTGTTCGCTCTAGAGATTGTGAAGCAGGAAGTTGCAGAGCCTTTCGAAAAATCGACCTAAGGGCATTTTCATTAGCCTATTGTACTATCCCTTAGAAATCATGTTCAGATTATAGAATAGTCGCTGTAATTGTCTCTCGTTTCGTAATTGGGTCGACAAGGCTATCGAAATTACCCTACGTTGGTTTAATGATATCCCTTGCGACCATGTTGAAGGGGATTTCATTTTGGGAAACTTCATTTTATAATACCAAAACCTACCCGAAGATGAAGGGATGGGTAGAGATGATACTTGATGATATTGGTCAGTCCGAATGTTTGTATTTCTGTTTCGATGAAGACTTATAGAAAACCATTCCATTTCTTGAAGCCCTTTAATTAGAAAATCAGCTTCTTCATATTTGCCTTTAACTTTCATTAAAGTAACATACTGTATACCAGCAACCTCACAAAAGGAGAGTAGTGTCGCTGCGATTCCGTACATGCAATCAACATGAAGCCGTGAATCCCTAAGGCATCTAGATCCTTGCATCCTGTACAACATTCTTGCGATTGCTGCTACAATCCTCCATCAAATCATGAAACCTTTTTTTAGAAGAGGGGGAAGGAAGATGCTTTTGTCATCAACTAGAAATCAAGCAATGCGTATCAAATCCCACTTCAAATCGACGACGATGTGAGCTTATCTCCCAGTGTGTCTTCGGGATACGCGTTGTAGGTTTCGCGACCTTAAAGGGATTAAGAAATCCCAATCACCGAGGGAAAAACGACCCGAAATAATAAGAAATCACATTATCTCGATATTATTTCCACACATGTCTTCTTTTGTTGTCCGATCTCGGGTGCAAATCCTCCATGTCGTGTAAACACTTCTTAAATGGCCCTACACATGTCCCCCCCTTCCTTTTCATTCTTGTATAACATCTCTTATTTGTCAACCGCAGGGTGGATCTAAATACCTTACCAGTTCTGGACTCTATTTCAGTTTTCTTGAGAAGTTGAATGAGTGATGACGTCACTGTGTACATGGCGCTATGGCAACCGAAAGCAAACACGTGGACATTTACCTGTATCAGGACCGTATATAAACACAAATCTTTTTATTTGTGCGATTCATCTTCTGCTGTGGGTTTAGATGCATCCAAAACGTAATACTAGTAGATGTCCTGTGTCACAATGTATTAAGACGCGAATGAGCCCTGCGATGGCACTGCAAATGGGAAAGCTGAGGTGGTGGTAGTGGGGGTGGGGGCGTCCCTATAGTCAAGTTCATTAACATCACTACAGTTAGGCATTGTGACCTTAACCCTGTACACCATCTACCTGTGAGGGGCTTCTGATAAGTTATATAACTTAATGCTTTCACATCCATTCGCGAATCCGCACGAACGCGCCCTAAGATACATAATTTGCATAAAGAAACGTTTCCTCATTTGATCACTCATGTCAAATCATTTAGTGGTCGAGGACTGCCAGCTCTGGTCCTGATCACAAATTCCCCGTCGGTGAAATATGACATGGAAGAACGATCACAAGTGCTATGACTCTTGAGCCTCAGCTACCGTGGCACGATTTTGTGATATTTCCGTGACTTTTTGTTGACGTCGAGGAATCGAGCATGGGTATGATAGGGGAAAGGAGGGTTATTTGAGAAAGAAGATGGAGGATGAGACGAGGATGGGATAAATGTTATTTGAACTAATGATCTGATGGTTTGTGGGATTTGTAGGGTCAGTGATTAATATCTTGTAAGATCAAGACGGAATGCCGTGAAGATAGACGAGATTTGTTCGTGCTTCGATTAGACCCACTGTGTTCCAAATTCACCGCTGATTTATAGTAGCAATTCCCATTTAATTATTTTTCTGACATTTAAAAAAAAAATGATATGTCAGAGTTACAAGTCAGATGAATTATGAAACATAAAAACACATCAAATTGTCTGATAAGTAATATGGTATGCTCCTGAAAATTCCGTAAGATTGCTTACCGATATCTTAGGATTACAAATTGTTAAACCTTCAGTGAAAACTTAACCCTCAGTAGTACAGATTCAAAATTTTCACACTTCAATAATAGTCTTCGCCGAATGACGATAAGTATGAATCGTCATTAAATAAGCATGGCTGAGTCTCTTCCATGTGGCATAGAAACATTGCAAATGTTCAAAGTCCAATGTCATTATTTATACCTTAACATTCATCGGGTAAATACCTTAGTTTGGAGGTCCCAAAATGTTATACTAACATGTATGTGGTTCTTAGAAACCTAGGTTGTGTGTTTACTGCGTGGGCATGATTTGTGACATGTAATCATTCAGAAAAATGAGACAAATGTTTTAACAATATAGAAGGCTGGATTAAAAGTAAATTAAAATACATGAATTTCTGGCTCTTTAGTAATCCCAAATTTCTCTCCCCCCAAACAAATAAAAAATAAAAATAAAAAATAAAAAATTAGATAAGAAAGAGAAGAAAACAAAAGAAAAGAAAAGGGAGGACAACATGTCCATCGTGAAACAAATCATGAATTACTGTCAAACGTAAGATCTGCAAATCAGTGACAAATCCTCTAACCGGCTACAATTCGAGACTGTTTAAGTGTTGATTATTTTGCTCATCCTCGTAGCTAGAAATCAATGCGGGTATCTTTCCTCATCGGTAAACACGAGAAACTAGGACAACCGATAAGGATAAGAAAGAGGTTCAGTGTCCTTTTCATTCATAGCAAAATGCATGTCGCTTTCAAACAGAGTCAGTATTATTCTTACACTATTTTGGAGATTGTTGGTGCTATTGATTTTGCTGCTTAGGATTCCACTCTCGAACATGTTTTGTTGTTGTTGGTTATTTGGGTTTTCACAAACACATCAGTCAAGTACGTTCGTTTAAAAAATGTCTTTGAATGATAAATTGGTCGTTGTCTGATATTCGAACCCGGTACCATGGATACACAAGACTCGTGCCTCATCGACAAATGGTACCAAGATCTTTAAAATGCACATTTTTTTTCCATTGCAGTATTCTGACAAACGGTGCCTATTTAACTTTAGGGTACCGTTTGAACATGTAGGAATTTGATACGGATGAACAACAACTTGGAAAGAGTTGAAGAAGTTTAGGAGGGGGTACAACAACAAGTTCAGTGCCCCCTTCTCCCCCGTAATGTTAGCAGTAGTGATGATCTATGCCCACTCCCATCCATCATCAACCATCTCGTTCCAATTTTAACTTTCTGCTGACTTTAATGTATTGTTCAAACTTGCAACATGATAACATATATATTTGCTGCCATTCACCTGCTGTTTTTTTTTTTGTTTTTTTAATGTAGATCGTTCTGAAGAAAAAAAGAACATGTTTGCAGTAAAGTCATCAGAATTGTCCACCGCAGTGTTCCGGAAGATGATTTGTGTTTCTGACTGTCATTCTAGATGGCCTTTTCATTTTGTTTGCTTTCATAAACATTTCGTCACAAAGCTACCGTCACAAAGCTACCATACGACAACATTAATACAAACCGTTTGTTAAAGGTGATCGTAGATTCAGCTACGGGTTTAGGTGACTTGTCACATGGTAGAATACGGACTATTCTGTGTTAACCTATATCATATAGGCTAGGAAAGCATCTCATCATAATTATTCATAGTCATCATCATTCTTCAGTCTCTTCTCACCCCCATTGTGCCATTCGATGATGTTGCCCTTTCAGTACAGTAATGTTTGGCACATCCAGGAGGCAGATATGATGGATATGAAAGCATGGTTACGATTTGACCCCTGTACAACATGAAATCGTGTCTCAGTCATGTCACCTTACCCTCTGCAGGGGGAAAGGGGTCACGTGGGTTCGAGACATGAGGGAGATAGTCGGTATGTTACCGCGGATTAACATTGTTTACACGAGATCAAATCTTCGTGTCATGTTAGAGGGAAGATATCAGAAACAGCTGGATGAACGAACAAACAAAAAGAGACAAATTAGAAACTTAACATTTTTTTGGTCTCTACATCCTTCGTTTTCATAGTGAATTGATCCTTTGAAATGATGAGGTAATGTAGTGTGAAGGTTGAGGTTTAGATGCACTTTTTCTTACCAATATTTTGTCTCCGTAAACGTTCGGGGTAGTTTTTTAGACGCCAAAGCAGCAAGATCGTGCTATAGGGCGACATGTATAGCTTGTTATCGTACGTAAAAATGTCCCTTCCTCCCCTGAAGATGTGTCGTAAAGTGTATACTATTTCAACCGTTTTGGGACGAGGATATGAAGTCTATTCATAGTTCAGGTCTGTAATCTGATTCATTTAAAACAAATGTACACATATTATTTGAGATGCGATTATATTGCAACTCAATTAAATATTTTGGTCTTTCACCCTTAAAACCCATCGGATTAGATTACATTGATGTCATTATACTTTAATCGCAATAATTATAGAACATATATGACATATCATATCTATTTTGTTGCTTTGCAGAGAAAATGAAATTTGATATAGTGAAATATTATCAGATGGTATTATTCGGAGAGGGGGGGGGGGGCAGAAGTCTCTTGTCGTTCTTTCGAATTTAGCGATTACACACAAATTGAAAGCCGAGAGACGGTGAAGCAGGAGTGGATGGTACAGACTAGGGTCGGTGATATTTGATATATGATATTGGTTTCCACTCAATTACATAGCTATGCTCATTTACAATGCACAAACGTGAGCGGACAGATTGGAAAGGCACATTTTGTATACAAAATGTCTCATGCGTGTATAATGCATTGACAATGTATAATGAAGATGGATATAGGGGGAAAAAACGTGGCGTACACGTAGCACGAAGTGGTGGATGGGAGGGGTGGAGGAGGGGTTAGTGTGGATAAGGAAACATAACACAGACTTAAATCATTGCTTTCCCAAAATCGATGATCCTAGTGTCTGGTGCTTGCTGTTTGTACGGTAAATGACCGATAACTGCCTCCGATGGGGTGCATATACACTCTAAAAACTGAAATGTTAAATCACAATTTAAAAGGGCCGAGGAGTGACCACTCTTTCAAAATGGTAGATTAACACTTTGAACATGTTAAATCCAACACTATAATGGTTGAATCCAGCATGTTCAAAGTATCAATCTGACATTTTGAAAGAGTGGTCACTCCTCGGCCCTTTTAAATGGTGATTTAACATTTCATTTTTAGAGTGTACGTATTATGTGATTTTGATTAGCTGGTAGGTGATTTAACCCGTTCAAAGGCGGATCCAACCCGATTCAACAATTATGTTGAACGTACCAGGCTTTCACCATAGGTAAAGGTGACTTTTCTTAAACATGATATCACTGAAATGACATTGTTAGTTAGTATAAGGGGTACACGGAAAACGAAAGGTCATTACCGTGAATCATTTTCAGTATAACATTTCTGGATTGTTTCCAAATTTACCTTGTTTGATCGGATTGTCTTTCGTTTGCCATCTCCCAATATCTCCCTGTCCATTATTCACTCTTTGTCTTCACCCCCGTCACTCTCTTTCATTATCTCCTCCCCTCTTCCCTTCTCCTCTCCCCTTCATCTCTTACTCTCCCTTTCCTTTTTTTCCTGCTTTAAAAACAAATATATCTCCCCCTCCCTTTCCCATCGTTCTCTCTCCCTCTTCATCTGCCCCCATTCTCTCTTTCTCTCTCTCTCTCTCTCTCCAAAGCCCTTTCTCCGTTTCGGACACACTTTGGTATCTACAGTATAAGGACATCCCCCTTTCTCTCCATCCCTCCCTAGAGCGATATCAGATATCTGGTTTCATGTTTGTACGCCGTAGTGAACATGAATGTCAACGCACACTCATAATGCTCCTTACCTTGCAGTTCGTTAACTCATCGCATCGACGGTTACACTTTCAAGCTCTTTAAAAACTGCTGGACGCACACGAATAGACAAGAATGGACAAGAATGATATGACGTGTATATTATAACACAACCCTTAAAGAGAATACATTGAAACAAAATTGTTCTTAAAAGCAATTGGTATAAACTTAAAACTTGTTTTTCCTTCAATAACGGGATTAAAACATCCATGACGACTCTAACCACAGTCTTAATCAAATATTGTAGACAGCATGTGTGATATTCCTTTCGTTGACCATTTACCACAATTAAGCTGCAAGCTACAAGTACCAGTTCGAAGAAATTTGAACAGAAGGCCTGTAGGCAGGGGCGCATTCAAGTGCGAAAGTGGCGCCGAACTCGAATGCTACCCTTGCCCCACCCAACATTCGAAAACCATTAAACGAGACATTAACTCTCATCAGGATGATCAGTAAAGCGATCGTACGTGGCAAATATCAGTCGGCGAAGAAGCACGTATCATCGTGCCGTCATACAGCATCATCATGACATGATCTAGTCTAGTTAGACATCGACCATCAAAACAACTGTATTGATATCCACATTAACCTTTTCAGAGACAATTACGAGAAGCAAACGCTAAACGCAAACGTATTACTGTCTTGATGTCCTTGTGTTTCATTTCATCCCATTACGCAAATGGAGAAAACTATCTTGCAGCCGCTGTGCTTCATTAGATTCCCCCCAAAATGAAATAAGTTAAGATGCCGATGTAGGATCTTCGGCTATCAAGTTTTCGCAACCCTGCAACCCCTCCCCCTCCCTTCTCTCTCCCTCTCACTCTCTTTTTTCTGTCTGTCTCTTAACTTCTTGTATCACCCTTCGTCGTCACTTTCCCTTTCCTTAATCAGCTTAAGAAACTGAGACATGTTAACTCTCATTCTACTTTTAACAAGGACTTTCGAGAAATGAACGCCAGGGCAGTATCAATAACTTCATAGAAGTCAAGTTAGAAACAAAGCGAACTCTTGATTCCACTGACTGTTTCTTTGAGAAGTTGAGACATTAAAAAAAAATCTAAATCAAATCTTCAAAAACAATAATCGGAGATGTATAAGACGTGCAATTTCTGACGCAAACATGGGTCACAGTAAGTCATTGTGGGTCAAAGGTGCTTATTTGTTTTAGTTGTGATGCTAATCTAGGGACGTTCGTTGACATACAACTATTCCTTCAAATAAATGATTTCGGCACGGGCCGAAAACAATGCATTCGATAAGTACAAAAATCGTGGGATAGATCGAGCTCCATGAACATCACTTAACTTGACATTCTGTGATCACGTCATGTTTTTTTTTACAAAAAATACAAACACATGTCTGAATGCGATGAAAAACAAGTCAATATGATTCGAATGTTAAAAATTATTCTGTCTTTGAGTTATCTAATTGAATGTTTCGACCGAACTTTGATTGGTTCAGCTAACAAAAAAAGGCGCGCAAATTGCTCAGAAGTGTTTGCCAAAATTCGTCGGCTGTCTTTGTTTTGCCTTAATGTCTCGAGCCCCTGGTTGTGACGAGTGACGGCGGGAAACCTGGGGAACAAGAAATGGACTCTAAACAATCGAGCGATCGAGCTCCGATAATGTACCAAATCCCGTCTGTAATTTGTATTTTCTTCCCATCGCACTAGGGAGCTACGTTGTGGGCTTCTTCAAACCTCAATATTTGATGAAGAGAATTAAAGGGGCGTTGTAAGGACTTACTTTCGATATAGGGTACATCTGATTCGAGGGTTCGCGAATATTCCCTCTTCCAATTCTCCCGCCTATATAATTCAAACCAGATCGTGTATGTTCAGTTCGTGTTGGAGTCTTTACCAGTCTAGGGGTTATAAGATGATCCTTTGCCTCCTTAGTCACTGCATGCTGGTACCTTGCAGACGTGTTGATGTCTAGGAGCAGCGGGGAAAAAATCAGTTACTCGACATAAGAAAAACTCGAGATTTTGGGCAATTTGTCGCGTCCCTGTAACTCATTGTCATAGTATTGGAAACATGACGTTTTGGATGTAATGGTCTTCAGCTGTAATGGATTATGGGATAAACCCGACATCGATGGGAAAAGGACGAATTCCATTTAATGTAATGGGCAACATGCTTAGCCTGGCTTCGAAACGTTCTCTTTCAGTTAACTTCTATGGGAATTGTATTATGCGGCTAGATTACGAAAGAGACTGCATTCAAATTGAAAGATGATAGGAGATGTCGTGAGTTAGCTAAAAGGGAAGATATGTGAATTTATGAATGAGAAAGGATTATTCTAAGTCTGAGCAGAAAAAAAAGACTCAAACCACTTACCTAACAATCTCAACTAGTTTTAAGTTGATCCTATCGGTATTCTAAATCAGGTAGGTCTAATCAATTTGCTGGCAATTGGATCTCATGAAACTGCATTACTTACAAAATATACATCTTACGCTTGCCGTAATTTCGATGGTTAAAAGAAACCGTCATTATCATTATCTTTATCATTACTTTGAGTTTTGTTTCGTGATAAGGAAAATTGTTATAAACATTCTGGATAGAAGTCTATGACTCGTCTGGGATCTTTATCTTCCATATCGGTGTGGGCGTAGTGTCCCATTCGTCCCATCTACTGTCTTTCGGTGGGGTAAATTGGTAGAGCTAAAAGGGCCAGGTCGAGATTTAGACTTCATCAACCGTTTACTGTTTCTTGGCTATCAATTTTCAGACGTATCGAATGGTACATTCCAAGAAAGACAATATCATTTTTTCCACCCTAGTTTGTTTTCAGTTTCTATGGTAACCTCCGTTTTTCATTTAATATGTTTATCGTAGCTATGTGCACGAAGATTGTGTTATTGTTGTACGAGAACGCATGATTTCGTGACCCGATGATGACACAATTTTCTTTGATTAATTCGGGTGAAATAATTCCACTTGTGATTTCCTGAATCCAATATCTTCCAATGAATTGTTACGCAACATTAGGATTTTGCCATCAAAATTACCATAAAAATAAATCGTATAATGTTTAAAAACATCAATTCCATGCCGATTTTTTTTCTACTTAAATATCTTAAAGAAATTAGATTAATTTCATCTTATTGACACAAAGTAAAAAGCGGTTATCTGATGTATACGATCGGATATTGAAATCCGTTGTTATTTTTTAAACTTGATTTAAAAAAAAAATTAAGATCTATATTTGAAATTAAACATTACATAAGAATGAGATATTCGAATTAAACGTGCTTAGATAAAAGTGCACTTTTCGTTGTGGAATATTTCTCTCAGATTACATACCTCTCTAGAATGCCCTCGTGTCATAACATGTATTTGAGAGTAATTATCTGCTCTAATGATCTGAAAAAACGTGTGTATAAGGAGAGGCAGATAGGCACTCTGTCAAGTGCCAGTGACAGCTGTGAAGTCAGGCAGAACTTGGCACCTTGCCAGCTGGGACGCAATTGGCGTTATTTTACGGTCCGAGACCGCTAATGTGTGCCATCCCCATTCCCTTTAAGCCGAAGTGACTTCAATTTATTTATCTCTCTTCTATGCCAGTTTAGGCGGCCATTTGCTCCGGTGTAGGCTCTACTAATCCATCTGTTGGAATTTTGATTAAAATAGCGAGCAATTATTGCTCCATACGTCCTGTTTGATAAAAGGTGATATTTCGATGATAACTGACCCGTACACAACGACACCCTCCCCATGATCAGGGCGTTTGACGTTTGAAAATCAGTGAGGAGACTTCGCGAGGTCACAATGAACTTGTGATAGGTCAGCCATTCAAAGCTGCCGATTTCTTCATAATTTAGGAATGATTAAGAAAAAAATCACGTTGACATCTTATTTTTACCCCTTCCCCCCCCCCAAAAAAAAAATATATAAATATATATAAATAAATCATGTTAAAAAAAATATTTAAAAATCGTTCGATGTAACTATCTGGCAGTTAATCAAAATGTTCACACGTGGATTAAGGGGGAGGGTTGGACGCAGTCAGCCAGGGCCCCTCCTTTGAAACCCAAGTGGCACACGTTTAATACCCTACCCCAAACCTCCCCCCTCCTTATTCAAATTCCTTGATCCGTTCTTTCGTATGTGTGCATCTTGACCTTTTGCCTAATTACACATTATATAAAGGCACAAAATTGTGGTAAATGATATAACATACTGCACATTATTATATGAACGAATGTTTACTCTCTCTTGATTCACATACCAGCACTGCTCCATGGTATCATCTATCCAGAAAGTATCGTGTAAGTCGGTGACGATACAACGTAAACCCTGATTCAGGAGCTATTGTGACACTTCTATGACTTCTGCCCAATATAATACCAGAGCTCCTCGCCTTCTTAAAGACACCCATTTTGGGATGAATGGCAAGGGGAGCTATTTCTGGCATACGGGGCTAAACGAAGATTATGATTTCCTTCATGTTTACTCCCAACATTGCCTGTTTTTATACGGATTCCCATTGATTAGCTATCTCGGTATTTGCGTGGGATGCTTGCGGTATTGGCATGGCAACCGTAATATTAAGAACATTCCCCACCAGAGAACCACCAGAAATATTTGTTGGTCTCCGTTAATGTTGGTGGAGTAGAAGCACGCATGTGACTCGATTGTGTGATCGCTTATACCGAGATGGAAAGAAAGCTGATACAGTAGTTGTACATCAAGGTCTCTCTCCCATTCCACCGTTTATAAATCCCGCCCTATTTCTCAAATTAGCTAAGAGCATTATATCTTTTGAAAATGTTAATGGCGGTATTATTGCTCTGCTTTACACGGCCTTGTAAGCGTATTACTCTACATGTTATATTTATTGACCTTTATTTCTAGCATTCAAACTTCTCATTTTCTACTACTGCAAGCACAGGAAATTCATATATTACCACTTGGCCTTCTCAGCTCTGCTTTCAATTCGAATTCTAAATGTCAGCTTTCACCATAATTCGACCATTTTCCATCATTGCCCTTTTATTTCTCTTACAATACCACATATAACTATTATTATCAGTATGAGTCTGTAGCTTTTGTTGTTGTTATTGTATATTTCACTTGTTACGCATCTGCGAATCGCCTTTTAACTTGATCATTCCTCCTTCTCTCACACACACGCACACCCACACCCACGCACACTATCTTTTCATTTGGACCAGTTTAATTACCCATGAGAGTAATTATTTTCCCCTATTGTCGTTCGTCAGCCGTCCCCAAACACAGCGAATGGACGTGTCCAAGGGACCAGCGCACTCGGAAGGACATTCAGAATGCTTGCTGAAGGTTGCACAAACTTTGTTCTACTAAACTTACCGCACTGAAAGTGATCAGCCAATTTGCCATCGATCCTGCTGTGTTTTGAAAGCAGGAATTCCCACAATGAAAATAATCTTAATATGTGGAGAGATTAATCATTTCCAAGGCCTGGAAATGGGTATTTATTTGGACGCTAACCGTTTTAAAAAGTTGTTTGTTTCTCAAGAGATGTAGAAATGAGGTTCACTGTATCAATCACATGGAGATTAATGGCGGGCTAATCCCAACACACCGGCAGATTTATCATCCACATGATATTCAGATAATACTGATATGAAAAGGAAATACTGCACATTCTTTTGTATGGGTCATGAGTGTTGTTGTTTTTTTTTTAACCCTCATCTCTACATTAGATATGAACACATTATCATGATATAGTTGTAAGACGAGAAGGTGATATTCGATGTTAAGATTGACAGGCGTGTCAAAATCAAACAAAAAAGAAATGCAATAAGGAAAAACGTATTGTAAATTGTATTATAAAGTAAAGGGTGGAAATGTGGGAGGGGTGATGCGAGGCGGGGTGTTTACTTTGTATAAGCATATAATCAGTAAAAGTACTCGGTGTCTAGCACATTGGCCATAACACCAGTTTCGTAATTTGCACGCTGTTATTGTAGCATGGCAGACTGAAAAGCTCGCGTACTATACCAAGTTTGAATGCCGCCACAGTCTCAAGTGCCTACACAAACTATAATTCTAATTTCTCCTATGAAAGGAAAGTAGAATGACATCAACTATGAAAACCTTTGTTGGAGTGAGTAACTCAAATGGGGGAGAATAAAAATACAATCTAAAGGAACTGTGCCCCCTCCTTCCCTCGCTCGTACCATGGAGTACGCAGGCCCATGCTCGTACCTTCTTACTTCCCCTGCTCCGCTTCTGTGACCGCGTTGCGATTCGTAAACAGTTTCCAAAACAAGATATCCGGATATTGTTGTCAAACATGGTATCTCGTCTCTCCAGTTCCTAATCCTGTACTTACGAGCAAAGTTGAGAAACTGACTATTGTGCGTACGACCAGGTACCACCAGCGTCAGGTTAAGTACATAATTGCGTATCTGTAGAAACCACTGAGTAAAAAAGGACAATTCGTTCTTTTAATCTCACTGCAGTCCACGAAACCTGTATTTTGTCAGCGAAACCAAGTATTGTATATTGTGTACCGAAAGTGTTCGGTATTTGCATGGAAAAAGCAAATTCGTTGCAGAATATGAAAATGATAAACTAAGGAAAGAACGGAAATGAATAAATCGTCTTCGTAGATGGCTAAAGCGTTATACCGATGGAGATAAGAACAAACTGCAAAGCTTTTTAATGTCTCTCAAAAGACATAACGTGTATTTTTATGTCTTCTTATATCACATGAAATCCCCAACCTTTTAGAGAATGCTGGACCACCCTTGTCTTTATTAAGATTTCATCCACATGTTTGTAGCTTCTCATTTTGTCACCAGATTAAGATAAGAATCAAAGAGTATAACAAGTCTGTATCTCTCCTCTTGATCACAGTACCAAAGAACCATTTCATGCTTGTGCTATTCACATATTACCATCAATAACCGCGCTTCCTTCGCAAAACTCATCATAAAGAGTTTGTTTTTTCTGCTGATGTGTACGGCTGTGTCCCCGTGTTTTCAGCATCCCCTTTAGCAATCATGGAACTCATCAGTAACGTTCCATTCTCTTCGATTGCATCTCCCAAAGCCCGTGGCGACACAGAAGCCTTACTAGACACTGTAACACTTATCATGACTCACGAAGTCTGTGGATCTTTTGTTGGCTTGAGAGTCCTAAACCGGTTTGCGGATCAAATATCGATTGCATGCTGCAATTAGTTTTTTTTTTATTCCCTTCTTTTCTTTCCAGCAAATTAAATAGATCCACTGACACTCGTCTACTTTAAATTGTAAAGTTTCACACTTCCCTGCATCAGAATGTTTATCTGCATGCCCATAAAGCCATTACACGGAATTCGTATTATCTATGAATCTTAAATGATTTTTTACATTCGCAATGCTAGAAATGAATTTCAACTCACTTATGTTTCGTTTCGTTTTCCTCTCTTTTACATAGTTGACATCCGGGCATTAGCGGCCATGCGAAACGTTACAGGAAACCCGTTCCAGCAGACGGCAATTTTCCAATCATCGCCCTATGGGTAAGTCGTCTGCCTTTTTATGCAAAATAATTATGCAGTCATGAGTCAGATGTTATTAGGATATACATGTACCATGTTCTCTTCATGCTAAACGATGTAATGGATTGTGCATGTAATTACGAACATTAATAGTTACAGGACACAGGGAGAGTATTTTTGTATTCTTTACGTCCCCTCATTTTTGCTTCTCCTATTTTTTGGCATGGTACTCTTGGTTCTTGTGAAGGTCATGTGAGGGTGCGTCCGTGCCAGCTTTTATTTGCCTTAAATCGATTATCCTTAATTTGCTGTCCATACGGTTTCAAATATCACGTCCGGCAGCACGCAGATGTATCTCATACTGTCAAGACATCAACATGAGATGACATATCGCTGTCCATACGATGTGAAACATATCAGTTTGCTAAGACATGCTACATTTCAGATCTTACTACGTATGGACAGCGAATCTGGATTGTATTTTGCTGCCCATGCAATGTGAAATATCTCGGCTTGGCAAAACAAAAGTGGCTTGGGACCTTTCAGCGTATGGACAGCAAAATCCAGTCGAATAAGGAATATAAACTGTCATGGACGCATCCTTTAAGGTGAAGGGAGGTCTGATGATGTTGAAGTGGATCTTTCGATCGAGGTGCACATGGGCGGAGGGGTGGTGGTGGTGGTGGTGGTGGTGATCAGAGCGATGCACTGGATGGGTTTTGGGGGCTCATAATGCGACCTCTATAGTGACGATATATCCGAGATGAGTTAAAGAAAATCATTCGTGATGACATACGTAGTCATGTTTATAATCGGTTTTAAAAGATCTATACTTCATGAATCACTTCATGTATCTAAATATTAGTGCTGTTTGGTGTGCTACACTCATCGTAGAACTTCAAGGTTACGAAGTAGAGAAACATTATTAGACTACAGGATTCTACAACATAGTCCATTATCAATTATACACTACTAATGTCCTATGAGAGTTATATCCCTCTATATTTTTGAAGTACATGCAACGTATTATTATGACGGGGTATTTTACTCCAGTTGTAAGAAAGTAAGAAAATTGAAGGGATGAATTTATTTCCCTCTTTATACGGATTGTAAGGATCTGTGCTCTGAACGTATATCAAATTTCTTCCAACGGCATGTCCAGAAAGGGACATCATATAGCACTCAGTCCGCACCCACCCATTATGATTACGAAATAGACAACACTTACAAAAAAGAGACCTGCGATCAGGCAATTATGATTATGTTGATTACCCCTCTAATTACATCCGATAGAAGGTCATATATATACCGAATGGCGATTAACTAATGGTGTTCAGAAATGTGGTAATTCATACGGAACGAGCCTATATTAATTTTTCTCACCATCCGACCTGTACCCCATCATGTATACCATCTATCGTTTTAGTGTCCTTGTAATAGCAACGTTCTGTCAGTTTCACTAATTGGGCACCGTCGGGTATCCTTAATATTACGCCAACCATGCTATCATTTGAGTTCGTTTTTTTTTAGATATGAACAAATAAAGCGAAATTTGCTTTAACATCCATTTTTAAAATCAATTTTACTACCATGCAGTACCATCTTAAGTAGATTATATTATGTTTCAGTAATAATATTCTTTGATCGCTTTATTATTAGTCACATGAGTGATATGACAAAATCGACTACTTTAATTAATTCTCTGTGAAAATACTTTTCGTAATATCGAATTTCAGTTAGAATTGATTTTCTAAAACCGATTTGACGTGGTTAGAATCATAATTCTGCCCCAACGTTGGAAATGTATTCTCTATAACGGCAACTCATCATACCGCTAGTGTCCATTTACATGTACCTCGAATTGACATCGACAGAGAGCTGTAACGTGTTTTTCTAATCGACTCCAATTTCAAAAACGCACAAAGCGTGACCAGTCTTATTTTATGGCGTCCATTTTCGTATAGCGCCTTTTGTAAACTGCAATAATTATTTTCTGTGCTCACTGAATTCATAATTTTCTGTCAGTCTCTCTCTCCCCTTTCATCAATCTTTCCTCTTAATCTACCGAGTGTGCATAGCAGAGTACATTTACATGTATGCCTATAAATTTCTTTCTCGAAAGGGAATGAAATAGCAATGTGATGAAAAATTCGATACTATGTAATCTTTTGTCGCGATAATTGAGAGTCGATTGTGACTGTGGTCTGTCTGTTTCCGCACGCAGATAAAAAAGAGAACCTCTCTTTCTCTCTTTCATTTTTGTTGTTGTTATTTTCACTTTTTAGCTAATTACCTTGGTCGTGTTATTGATACCAGAGAGCCTTGCCATTTTTGTGGTGATAAAACCAGATCCTAATGTTACAGCATGGACCCTACCGGTCCATGGTTACAGACATTACTGTTGCAGATATAGAGTATAGGTGTAGACAAAAATATAGAGGCGAAGCAAAGTACAGCCTATTCATTTATACTGCGTCTAGAAATTTGAACTTGATCGCTTTTTATGTATACCAGGGATATGCTATGAATATGAACTACCCTCTCTTTATCCTACTTAATAATACCATAAATTAAATCATGTAATCTAATCAGAGTGCCCTTCATGACTGTGAACCTAATCCAGTAAAATACTGCTCAAAAGGTTTGTTGGTGATTCGTTGCTCTTTGGCCATATGAACTTTTGGCAGTCCATTACGTTTTTCTTTATTTAGGCAATTTCCTTTTTTGAATCTTGGATAAATCATGATAATGCATTATAATATCACCAAAACTCTAGCTTAATCTAAAATTCTTACTAGTTTCAAGGAGGCTGATACGGGGTCAGGGCCATTTTACCTCATTAAATCTTACATGTTTGAAAAATGCTGCTGAACAGCTCTTGAGGTCCGAAACTGAATGAACACACGCCAATTTCATAATCACAAAGTTGGAAAGGTGCTCACAATATTAAATGTTTATATTAGAGGCCTAGTGAATGTTCCGTTCATGAGCTTGCTGTAACAAAGGATAAACACGCAATATTAACTTTTAACAAAGCCTTGCACTACCACAAGCCAAAATCAATACTTTGATCCCAAGTTAGTAATATATATATGTATATATATATATATATATATATATCTTGTTCACAGCATGCCACCATCCATACTCATTTAATATTCTCACTATGTTCGTGCTTTTTCCAACAGCCCTTTTTTCCATGTTCGTTTACGAATTACCCTCACAGTTCAGTCGCGTGCATA
>BEXV01000623.1:122877-134243 GCA_003118195.1 Hemicentrotus pulcherrimus | reverse complement strand
CTCTCTCTCTCTCCTTTTTCTCTACACCTTTTTCTCTCTTCTCTCAGTGATGACCTTTCTCTGCTACACTTTGTTGTCTCTGGCTCAATTTGTTTCTCCTCATGGTGCCTTGCATATATCTCTGTACATCTCTCTCTCTCTCCCTCTCTCTTTCTCTCTCTCTCTCTCTCTCTCTCTCTCTCTCTTTCTATCTTTCTCATTATCACTCTCCCTGTCATCATTGCCCTTCTTCACTCTCTCTGTTCCTGTCTCTGTCTCTCTTTCCCTTCTTCAGGTATGTCTGTCCAAATGCCATTCTCTGCATTTACACTTTAAGCTTCTCTTATGAATACCTTGTTTTCTCTCTAGGTAAAGAGAGACAGAGATATTTTCCTCTAGCCCTAAGACTTCCATACCCCATCCTTTACTCCACTTCATTGTACAATATAGTGGAAGGAAGAATGATTTTGATTTTTAAGAGTCACTAAAAGGCAATTTTTGTTGTTGAAGATGCAGCTTTCTTCCATTCGCGCCTTCCTTATACCTGTCTCTGCATTTTGCTTTATCGAAAGCTTGCCTTCTGTATATTTGTATGTTCCTCGGTTCCTCTCTCTTTCTGTCATCTTCGGTATGGATTCCATGCCCGCATCCGGGATAATTTTGCACACTCTGAGACACATTTGCCTGGCTTAAGATGAGGCACAGCATGCGAGTCTGTGCTATAGGATCATGATGTAGGGCATTTGATTCAGTGTTATGCATTATGAGATTTTTCAAAGAGAAAAAAACACTGGTTATTGAGTTGCTGAAAAGTGAAGATTGAAAGAATCACTTTGGCGACTTCAATTTCCATTGCATAAAGCCATTACGAGGTATATTTTCCTCTGTATACCATATTCCATCAATCATGTGTACTCAACACCGATGCAGTAAATGTAATGGGAATATCTGATTTATTCATGCAAGTATAGGGGTCTACATGTATGTCTTTCAATTTATATCCCTTGGTGCAAAATATTGAATTGGTTATAACCAGAATTTAATTGAATATGAAGTCTCATTGTTTGCATGTGCACAACAGAAGCTTAAAAGTCTCCTTCATGAAAATTAAATTGAGAAATGAAGGTTAATGGATACAGTGATACTAATGGTCAGCTGCGGAGCTATGTAATGTCTGACATGATGGACTGTCCGTGATCTCCTGCTAAACCTCGCCATAATCTGTGTTCGATCCTCGTATAGCAATCCAAATAAATCATAACAACAAAAACCGATCCCTCTTACACCCGCCTTCGATTCCCCTGAAAGTTTACATTCTGACCATTATGCTGCATCTGTTTACTTTCACTGTAAACCGAGTCTCCTGAATGGAGACCAACATCCATCCCATGTGCACGATCTCTTCCCCGTCCTTACCCTCCGGGCTGCAAGCAAGACAACCCCGACCCTCTCATGCTCTCTAGGCCTGTCTTCATCAGCTCGAGATGGCCAAATAACCCGCTTTTTGTCCAGTGCGTCTTTACCAGCCCGAGGACTCGCACTATGTGCAAACGCTGAGCAAAACATCTCTAGCTAATTTCCTGAGGTCGTGTTTCAAGTTTAGAGGTTGAGTCTCGAGGCTGATGAAGACGCGATTTGTAACTTCTAGATTATTTCCCAAATCATAAATGGCAGGGTATTTGGCAATCTGGAGCTGATGAAGATTTACCTTTAGACTCTACAAGAAATCCCCATCTCCCTGCTCAGTGCAATGCTGTGAGAGAGAAAAAAAAGCTTGTTGTCATCACTGTTGGCACCTCCCCATGTTTGGAGAGCAGCTTTGCATGGCCCTCGACCGTGAAATAATACCCAGCATCCCCAGTCGTTCGGTGCTGGCCGGCCAGGCGCTCGGCACGTTGTGTAAACCTGGTGCACAGGGACCGGGGCGCTGACAGTGGGCATCATGTTCATGGTCAACACACTGCTTAGAATGGATTTACCCCGCCATTTTAAGTCGCCCCCCTCTTCGTCTCTTGGTCTCTTGGAGATCAAACTGGAAGATAGATAACTGTGTTAAGTGTCTCTTCCACCCCCCCCCCCCCCTGAATCTCTCAGTGATATCTACAAATGCCCTACAACACACATTTAGTCTCTCTGTAATGATTGATTGCTACTACTATTTATCCATTTATTTCTATGATACAACATCGTAGTACTAGCTGCTTGAAGTCATAATCAACCATGGTATTCATGTTAGTCGATTGCAAATACACTTGAGAATTTCAAAAATATTTACACCAGATTATTTTATTGAATAAAATCCAATCAGTGTTTCTTTGAACCTGAGTGTCTCCTCAGAATGATGATGCTAGATTTGCTGCAGTCTTGCAGTACTGTGCTGTGCAATGGCTTGAGATTTGTTGCACCTGCATCAATTGATAATCTAGAACAATGTTGTTTTGATGATATTCTCCCCAGTATAGTCACATCCATTGAGCCTGAAGCTGCACTTGGCTCTGTTTGTGTCCCAAAATGAAATCAAACAAAGTACCCAAATCAAACGGGATGTTGAATTTACTGGAAAAACATCAATTTTGCTCAAATGTAGGTTGCATCAGACCTTTTCTCTCTCTCCTCGTCTCTCTATATTTTCATCACATTCTCTCTTTTCTATCCGCCTCACTATTTGCATCCCACTGGGTCTAAAATAAAGAGTCCTCGCGCCGTTTTTGAGGGTTCAAGTTAAGATCCCTGCCGGGCATGATTGTCTGGTCTCATTTTCATGTCCTTACAGAGTTGAACAAGTCAAAACATTATCGTGAAGAAACGAGATATATATTACATCTCATTTTAGTTCTCCATGTTCTTGACAGAAACCATGTTCTCTGTCTGTGTGGCTGATTCCATTGTGGTGGTCTAGATGTAGTACCAAAATACTTGGCATTGTTTCAAATATTAGATCCCTACTTAGAAATGTTTTTAGAAGTGTTAGCATCCCCCAGAACAGAACATTATATTTCTCTTGTAAATGCATTCTAGTAACAAATGGATAATGTACAAGTCCTGACCAAGAGAGTGATTTATAGTATTCAGAAAAGTACCAAACCCTATGTCTACTTGGAGCAACACTAGGTGATTCTTATACCATAGGACAGATAAAGTACAGATATAGGTTGTTGCACAGGAGTGATTTATATATGTAATTGCCATTAAGAAAGCAAATGTCGGATTCGCATTTAATCAAAGCCCATCTTAGGTTTAAATGACAACTTACATGTAAGTAAAACGTGACAGTCGTTGTCAAAGATGATGAGTTTCCCTAATGATATAAAGAAAATAGGTCACCTAACGACCTCCCACCTCTATCTTGCAAAAGTCTCATCTTAAAGTTTAGACATATCATCAACAGGGTATCATCCCCAGCTGAGACCATCGTCGTCATGCCGATGAAAGCTTAGATCTGTTTCCCTTGCTCTCGCCTTGCTGCTAACCTTTTCGCTGATCCTCTTTTGCTACACTTTGGAAATCCCCCTGTCCTGTGGCAGATGGAAACGAATTCCGTCAGCAGCCAAATCGTGTAAGAATAAAATCCAGTGATCTGGTGTTAATGAGAGGGATGACGTACCCAGCGGTGAGAGGGATAAGGGCACTGTAATTAGAGTATCAGGAATGTTATTATCCTCAAATTGGCCACAAGTAGAATTCAGCATTGACTAGAGGGGATGAAATTTGCTAGACTTTCATTAATAGATCAAGAAATTACTATAGAATTTAAAAACTGGTGAGAGATTTTTTGAAATTTACTTTAAAAAATGTCTGCAGATCCTCCACTTTCCATTTTGTAGTTATTACTTGTATTGTTATTGAACCATTTACTTACAAAAATGAAATGGGAATTACTCATAAGGTTATTGACCACTTTATTGGTTTACGTCATCATAAATGTCTTGGTCCTAGCAAATTGCAATGATTTATGAATGGTATTCTGCCCCGTTTTAGAAATCAAGTCCACATACCTTACCTTTTGTGCGCTTTTCAAAAGATGACAAATCTGCCCACTCTGCACAGACCTATTACAGTCGTCTCGCTGGATGAGAGGTACTTGTTCATATTTCAGTAGAGATATTCAAATCAATCCGAGCCAACAATATGTGCCATAAGTTTATCTTTCTTATTTTGCTTAAAAACCTGACTGTATAGTTCGGGTATTCTCAATTGTCTCTAATAGAGCCATATGAGTTTCATGCTTTGATTTTTATCATAATATTTCCTGTCCCTATTCTCCTNGGGTGGCTTGTTTGGTTGCCTTTTCATCCGGCCAAACAAGGATTCACCTAGAAAGCATGCTATGATGACACCCTGTGATCCATATCATATCATTTCAATGCATAAGGGATCATCACCCGTGAAACTAGCAGGTATCTATGACCTTCTGGCTATAAACCAGCACTTTCACCTCATGAGGCATCCTCTCTTGGTGTATAGAGTGTGTAATCTCTACCTAACTGAGGGTGTATCACCTCAGTGGTACACAAAGGATGATGTTCTACATACATGTACCCTGCTTATTAGTAGCCTGCTGATTTGTCACTGCCTCGTGTATAGTCTTTGCAAGTCTTGCGAGGAGGACTGTCAGATCTCGAAAAATAAACCTGGGTCGCCTGTGGTGATTTAGGCGATGGTGCAAACTGACCAATTATTCATTGGGCAACAATTTGTCTTCATTTGCCCAGACTGGAGACATGTTTCAACTCAGAAGGTGAACAAGGGGTCCCGTGACCTTAAATGGAGAGGTTTATCTTTCTGTTATCTGCTAAGCACTTACTGCATTCCAAGGAGCTCCCTTTGGCCTTTTGACCACTGGATTAGAGCAGCAGTAGCTATCTCAAATGTGGAACTCTTAAAGTGTTATATATACAAATGTTTTAAAAATATCTAATGCCCTTAAAATTGGCTCGTTGGGTAATTGCTAATGACAAGCTTGCAGAAAAATAGTACCTTACTTGACTTCTTCAAAAACATATAAATATGAGAATATACCTACATGTACATGTACAATGCCTTACCAATCGATTTCCATGCTTTTATGCATATCTAATATGGTATACACGTACTGTAGTAAACAATCTTGATTCATTATCAACCAGTCGCCAGTGGGTGGGTGATATTGACGCAATAAATCTAGGTCCTACCAATGACTTGTGACAAGCGATTCACAGCAAATCCATCTTGACCCATTTTTACATTAATCACCAATTTGGCGTGATTGCCCAAATGACGCCGTCTACGTGGTCCACCCAGTATAGTGACGGTAATGTGATACGAAGGTGGTGTCCGCTTAGATGGAGGTTGTTTTCGTCTCTCTGGTCCATGTATCAAGTCCAGGGACATATTACCTTGGCCTAGATGTCCAAAGCTTTTAAAAGCAATCCTGTCTTTCAGGTTGATGGGTCGTGGACCAGCTATTAACATATACATGCATGCCATTGTAATTAGCCATATTCCCTTTAAAGGGATTTGATGACCATACCTTCTGTATGGATTCCTGTATCTAGAGATGGGGTTTGGAGGTACATACCCACTGCTTCAAATGTCTTTGAATATACCTGCACCTCTAAGATTTGTGTCGGTGGCAGTGGTGCACAACTCTGTGAGTTACCCTGTAGACAATATATTAGTAATTAGAATGGGCATGTTCACATGCGATGTGATAGCATGCATGGTGAGATTGATGATTGGATTCAGTGTGAATGTTCCTCCAAGATCTGATCAACAAGTCAAGAAAGATGGAAGATGATAGACAAATTAGATTAGAGGATCAAAATGTTACGCTCCTGTTAACACCATTCCCAACACACACACGTTTAGCAGCATCATATCTAGCATGTTTGACAGTTATAATGATACCTAATTTATGCAATTATGCAGTCACTCCATCACCGTTAACCACACGTGGGGCTATGCAGGATTATTCTTCATACCCTTCATGCTTGGTGTTGATGCCGAGACCTTGAAACTATGATCTGCACACCATGCACATCTCATCTAAAAGTGGATTAGGTGTAGAGTGTAAATGATTGAGTGTTAAGAAGAGGGTTAACAGTGATGAGGGTCTGATGTACTTTCATAGAGGTGAAGAATGGGGGAGCAAATTAAAGAGATTTTTAATAACCATAAACACCGATACATCCTATTCTACATGCTTGTTATCAGTACATAAGACTATAAGTTGGTATTGAAATTTATTATTGATAATTATATTTCCCTCAGATCATTCTTGTTACAGTGTATTTGCTCTTTATGTATTTACCCTTTTCTTCAAATAAATATACATTTTGTTTGTTATTACAGCTAGACCACATTATTTATATTCCACCACATGGCTATCTTTGGTAATTTACAAATACGGAATTATGAAATAGACATCCATTTTCAAGATGAAGAATTGTAATGATCTAGCGAGACACATTTTTGTTGCTACGTTTGATCTTTCTCTTGAAGTACACATGCATGTTGGTGCAAAACACACCATGCAGTATTACAATACAATTATGATAATCCAATATTCTGATGATGAACGGCCTTGGAACTCATACCTTTTGTGACCCTCATTCCAATTTTCTCTTGAATATAGATCTGAAACTTGGAGAGAGGGGGAATTGAGCACAAGGTATGTGATAAGACTTTCTAGGCAAATCTCATTTATTCTTCTTGACATCCTACTCTAGGTTGTCAATTCCAATTTCTAAAAATTCTTTTATTTAATATATCTTCTCAAAAATGGCTAAAAACATGCAGGGGGTTGTCCAACTTAGATGTACCGATATAATATAATAACATTTTTCTGTTTTGAAATCTTAAACATTTATGTAGTGTATGATTAGAATTAGCTGAAATGATATTTTAACATTTTCTGAATTAATGATGTCTGATTGAGGCAAACATGGATTGAATACGGAATGTTCACATGAGATATCAACATTCTAGTTATTTCAATACTTTTATTTTCTACAAATGTAAAATAGCAATGAATATTCTGTATGTTGTTGAGTCTAAATTGGATTTCATACTGAGGCTGCATGAATGTAATTGCAAATCTTGTTTTCGAGAGGTGAAAATATTTTTTAGTTGATTGAAAAATTTAATTATCACAGTCCTATGTGCAATTAGTCTGTGGGGGAAAAACTATACGTCAAAACAAGAAACAATCTGTAGGCATGACTGTGTATGGTACATTTACATGTATATGTGCATGGGGGACAGGTACATGTTTTTTTCTACATACGGGATGGGGGTGGGGAGNGGGGGCGTAGGGGAGAGGGGTATTCTATAGCAAGGTGATCGGTATACCTGTTACAGGGTAGTATTTGAAGCTCGGGCATGCTTGTTTGTCAGCCTTGGAATGGGGGAGGGGTGTTGTATGACAGTATCAGTGTCGACTTCAACCTTGATACGTTCCTTCCCATCAGGCCCGGCATTCATCAACACACATCCAATTTGTCAAGTTCAGTTGTATATGCATGTACATGTATACAGGTCCAGCCGTATGCATTGTTTAGATGACACAAAAAAAGAACTGCCCATATATATAGAGAGAGTATGTAACTGGTATACAGGATTTCTTTTACATGTCATGTCATTGATTTTTTGTTGTTGATAGACTAAAACATCAAAAGTGAGGTTGCTGTTTAGTACATGTACATGTACAAAGATCTAGAATCTCATGGTTCTAAATTGCACACAGCTATTTTGAATTTCATGTCAACAAGAACTAAACATTTGCCTCATTAGCTCATAAGATTGGAGATTGTGTGTACATGTACATGTATATCAGGCTGTGAGAATAAGCAATTCAAATTTGAAGCTTTTTAACGCTGAGTTCTAACATGAAGCTTAACATTAATTTTGTACTAACACATATAATTTAAACTTGGATAGTTTCTTTGGTAGTTCTTTAGAAAGATCTATATTTCAATTGGCATACAATGTATCTGTAGCTTGTCTCAAATGTTTAGAAGTAGCTGAACTAGATTTAGAACACATCATTGAATTTACGGGTTGTGGTCACTTACTACAATATGTAATTTAGATACATATTAAGACAATCTAAATTCTTTCTTTCAATTTTTTTTCTCTGAATTACATGTGCATGCATGTGTACATAAACTGTCATTCCCAGTATACACAGCAAAGTGAAGCTGTGGGACTACACGTACACATGTGTGTGTCATTCTCTGTATCATGTTCAGTCATCGGATTCCAGAAAGCGATAAATCAGATGCAGGTTTTAACAGTGGCTTAAGATGATGATTTACTATCATGTGTGCGAAGAATTTAGACATGAATGTTCTCAAGAATACCTGGAAATGTGCTTCTAAATCTTCTCTACTTATAATATTTGGAAGAACATCTACATGTAGAAATGAGTGCAGTATCATGCGTTAGATGAAGACATTTAATGGCTTAGTGATACATGTGTAACGTTGCAGTCATATCCATTAACGATGACTCAGTATTACAGTAATGTTACATTTTCACTGTGAAAAGTCATAATTGCACTCACTTCAGTGTTAGATGTGAACGCATTAGGCCTCTATAACTCGATTGCGAGTTTCCCGTCACATTTATGGAGAAGAAAAAAATTGTATCCATAGTCCAATTAGCGATGGCACATCCGATCCTAGCGATTATTAACCAAGTGAGAAAATATCATCATTTGAGGGCTCAAAGTCGACCTAAGCTCATCATGTCTCTCTCCCCTCCAT
Source organism: Hemicentrotus pulcherrimus (assembly GCA_003118195.1). NCBI lineage: Eukaryota > Metazoa > Echinodermata > Echinoidea > Camarodonta > Strongylocentrotidae > Hemicentrotus > Hemicentrotus pulcherrimus. Next base: position 125,520 of record BEXV01000623.1, on the reverse strand, counting down.
TTTTTTCCGGACAGTCTCTGGCTCTCCTTGTCTTTTCTCGTCATCACGGAGTAGATACATGTACATGGGGACACATACCCAAACAACATTTGCAGTTATGAAAATAAATGATGAAACAGCTATCGCAATTTTGACACGGCTAGTTTGTTTTGCTGGGAATTACTCAGATAATTGTAGTTGACATCGCTAATCAAGAATGCTGGTCGGCCTGAAGGGGCCCCCCTGATTTCATATCTCTCACATAAACATCCAGGATGGCCGGATGGAAAATGATGGAAATTAACTCAAACAGAAACTCTCAAGTTTCCAAATTGAGAAGTAAGATAATAAATGCGCATGGATTTGATAAGTAGACAAAGGAGACACATTATAGTGCTTTCTCTCTTGCTCGTTTGCCCGATAAAGAAATATCTGTGGTCATGTAGTCAAATGACTGAAGGCTGGAACTGTATCAGAATTGTTGACTTGTACATGTATGTAGTGATAAACATTACAGATTTCAATTAATATGTCTAGGCCTATTCTTATTTAATTTCAACAAGTTGAGGATTCTTCATTTATCATCCATAATTGTTCATGTGAATTCAATCTCAAATGTATCGTTTATTTCACAAACTTTGCATTTTTGTTGCCTGAACCAATTTCGGTATTAAAGGATCTTCTGTTTAGAGAAATTATGGGAAGGTATTCTTTTCTCCCTGTAGACATTTGATTTATGATAGTTAAACAGTGTACTGGGTAGTCAACAATCTGTTCTATTTCCATCTACCTGTATATGTATCGATAAGATATGCCACAAATCTTCTGTTACATTGCTCTCTCTCTCTCTCAAATGTTATTTTTCCTAAGGCGAGGGGGGGGGGTGGCTATACAGCTGATGCAGTGGTGTGCAATTTCTAAGAGTTGCATGCAGCACTAGGAAATGCCCCAATTGAGTCTTTACATGTATATCAAGAAATTATTCAATTAAGTCAAAGATATGCATTCAAAAGCAGCAGAATGTGCTCTAGTTTTCATGGTACCACCTCTATGCACACCAACAGCTCTCGTGTAGCAAACTTGCACGTGAGAGGGCTTCGTGCAACCCCATCGAATCACGTCAAGAACGTAGTTGAGAGCAGTTCTTTACCACGGGGCACACTGGCTAAGGTAGCCAGCCAGCCAAGAGTCCAACAACATTAGCGGAATGTTACTGAACCTTACCGATAAAGGTTACCGAGCCAAGGTCCGACATTCTATGGGTAAACAAGCACCATCTGGGAGGGGATTTAACTTCATTTTCATGTCTCATTGCCAATTTAGAACCATCATTTGCTAGATGGAGGGTAGTTTGGAGTCCCTGTCCTGCTCGCTGACATTAATGTTACAAAGTGATGGCCGTACATTGTGTGACAGATTTTTCCGCCAGCCTGCCATCTCGCTTGCTGATCATAAATATTGGAATGTTGATTAGTCCCGCTCTGATCGGACAGTTGGGTGAAATCTTGCACTAAAACTGTTTAAAAAAAAATATTGTCAATTATTAAAAGAGAAAAGGTTACAGTTTCGTTCACAAGAACAGGCAGTTTTCTCAAGATTCTAAAGACTTTTTTTTTGAGCGAAGATGCTGTCCTCTCTGAATAACCTTTATTCACTTCAGGTATTCAATCTGCTGTAATACACTTCCTTTGGAACTAGTCACTGGACATGTGTGAATTTATTACTGAGTAGAGTAAATTATACATGTACACTCTCCATCTTGCATCCTCTATTTTAATCTAATTTTCCATTTACTCAAATCTGATGCTTTTACCATATTTGGCAGATTCCGAAAATCTTGATATTGACACATTTCGTATTTTCCAGGAGAAATCTCTGGGTTAAATCCATTGGCAAGTGCACATCAAACACGGTGACCAAACCTATACAGGAGCCATGTGTGTGTGGTGGCTATAGCTGATTGTGCACCCATCATCTTGCATTATATGCTCAAAACATATCTTTGTTGAGCAAGAGGCATACTCAAAAAGAGAGTTAGAAATGAAACGATTCCGACAGCTGTTTAAATGAAATGAAGGACGTTAGATCAGACTCAGTAGGTGCTAAATACTTCTCCCTGTTTCTCTCTTCCAACTCCTGCTTCGTTCTTAGATGGACCAATACCTAAAGGTCATGGCCAGGGTAGATTTGAAAGTCAGGAAGAAAAATGGCCCACTTCTTGCTCTCTTTCTTTCTGTCTTTCTTTCTTTTTTTCCCTCATTCATGATTCGTCAAAGCTCAATATTTTGATGTTTGCATAATAGGTTTACTAGGAATAAACACAGCATGCTGCCTTGTGATAATGTTGGGATTGAATACATAAATAACGACTTTCTTTGACAGTATGTGGCCAACTGAAGTGGATCTGCTCAATTGCAATCTCACTACATGTTTAATCAAAATGATCATTGTCTATTCAGCTCAAATGTTGCAAATTCCACTTAGTCTGTATCGACATGTATCTCTTCGTCTGCCTCTCTCTCTCTCTCTCTCTGTCTTCTAACTTTCTGTCCATCAATCTTGTTATATGTACATGTATCTCTCTGCCTGTGTATACAATCTTTGTGTGTCAATCTCACTCCTTCTTCCCTTCTTGTGCCACCCCCATCTCTCCCTCCCCCCCCC
>BEXV01000623.1:106176-119408 GCA_003118195.1 Hemicentrotus pulcherrimus | reverse complement strand
GGGGGGGGGGGGGGGGGGGGGGGGGGGGGGCTGGAATCTGTAAGAGTTGAAGTCCAATAAGTCAAGTGCATTGTAGATTTGTGGAAGCAATAAAATAAAGACCCTTGTCTTGTCAAACAAACCATTGTAATAACTACGAGGGCCCACTTAAAATCTGCTAGCAATAGTATGCAAACAGCTCCATTATCTCTTTTTCATTCTATCTGTTTGTCTCTCTTTCCCCTATTCACCGGCCATATGTTATTTGTCAGCTTCTCTCTTTTTGCAATTCTTCTGTGTTGGGTTAATTATTCTTTCTCTATATAGAGCAAAAAAACTATGTTTTCTATCTCTTAATCATATTGATGTCTCCAGATTTCATTGAAATTTACCATTTCTGTTTAGTATACATATTCCACATTTGCTAAATCTCATCATCTCATCATCTCATCATTTATACCTTCATACCACTTTATTTTGTATATATTGGTGTGTCTATTTCTTTTGAAGTCAAACAATTGATTTAAATAAAAATTTGTGTTCCTTGTACTATGTTAGCACTCAACCCTGACTATTGACTAAATAACCATCCATGTTGTAGGTGTTAAGAGGTTCATTAGAGTACTTACCCCGATTGCCATCGTGTATGACCCCCTCGCTCCTTGCAAACCTAATATTAGATTTAACCCCCACACTGCCATGCCAATTCACCATCACACTCACTCATGGAGCAACCACAAATCCCCCTTGCTCAACATGTGCGTGTACCGAAGCAATCTCGTCTATGTTTTGTCTGCCTTGTCATCCATGTATTAAAGCCATAAATATTTCACAGTTTAACAGTTATGACATGGACTGCTATCCCGGCCATTCTAAATGGGGGCCCACAGCCATTCCCCCCAAACCATAATTTCTCACCGTAGAGATTTTATAGGTGTATGGATGTGTACAGGCAGCATGCTGGCATTACTTGTGTAGATTGCTGATGTCTGATTCCCATCATACAATGTTATTATCACATGGGTATTTGACTCTCAATACAATGATTATCAAATTGATTAACTTTCATATATATTATTAAACTATTATCATTCAAAATACAATGCATAAGCAAGTGATATATTTTTAATTGAAACAGCAAACGGTGCAAGTCTATGCAGAATCTGAAGCACAATAGTGGAAATGAATTGGAAAATAGGTGCTGAAAATACAGGCAACAATAAACAAAATTTTAATTCCTCTATTGAAAATAATTAGTGTAATCAAGGAGATAGTAGCCAATCTGTATTCAGTAACTCCTACGTAGTATCCTTCCACTTGAGAGTATCATTAGCATGGAACATTATGCCTCCATGTTTTGTTAACTCACATTTATATTCTGTGAATACAATGTTGCTCTTTTAATTGCAAGCCAGGGGTAGACTATAATGTCTGCCAGAAAAATTCAAATGCAGAAATCATCCTCAAATATCCCTCAACCTAGATGCGAATGCTCCTGCTGTCTCATGCCATTGTTCACCACAACCACAAGTAGTACATGTACACTATATTGGTGGGCATGTAATATATCTATAGATGTTTCTCAAGGTTGAATGAGATTGATCGAGGTAAGCCCATTCTTTTGACTCTCTCTCTCTCACTCACTCTCTCTCTCACTCTCTCTCTTTTTCTGTCTGCCGAAGGAAAGAGAAGGGAAACAATTTGAATGCTTTTTACAAATTATTGGCTTTCACGTGCACTCAGACCCGAACAGGAGATGGAGGGAAATGTTTTTTATGATGCTTTCCTATATTTCAGCAATGCCTTGCAGTCATGCTGGGTATGCTATCCAAGGTAGATGAATAATTTGCCTCGCTGTATTTGCACAGTATCGGGTTGATGCTGCAAGCAAAATTGCAAGCTGTAGTATGTATTTCCTTAAAATATATCGTCAATAGAGATATGTTTGATCCTTTTATGGAAAGTTCTTTGAATTATGCTCATTTAATATGTGATCTGTTGGATGTAAGCTTGTAATTTGTCATGAATGCATTATATTCTGTTGAGTAATATAGTATAAAACATTTTTTATTTATTCTGAGAGATGCAAGAGAATGATAAAATATTTTGTGTGTCAAATTAAAGTGATATGGATCAATGGGATGGTGGGGTGGATGGGGGGCTATTTTTTTTAATGAAATATATGCCTGGCAAACAATTTGTTTGATAAATTTCTGCAAATATCTTTGCACTAAATGATTGTAATCAAATACATACCAGGCCTTCATTCACAGCAAAGTTAATAAAATCCAGTTTAATTCAAAGCTGAGCTGTGCCAACGAACACCAAACTTTGCCACCGATCCTGCCCTGAACAAATAAAAAAAAAACATAAGACTACTGGGTACCGCATTTAGAGACACAATGAGGACAATAAGTGTCCTTCAGAAAACATTTTAGGGTGGATAAAAGAAATCTTCAGGCCCATGTCATTCAATATTGACTGATTTGTCATGCTACCGATCACTTAGTTGACAGAATGCTTTAAGATACACCTCAAAGAAAAGTGATATTAACACGAGACTCGTGTCTGCTTGGGTCCCCAGTCCGGTTTATCAACCCCTGCGTGCTACACGGTAGTTATGTTCTGATGTATGAGTTTGATACTACAGTATACTGGTGCATGGGTATTCAAAGACTACATTTTGGATCATTATGTGAAGATGGAATTATTAGCCGTCTTAGGAAATAAAGAAAAATCATGAGTAGAATAATCATCTTGGTATAAGTTCAAAAAAGATCTGTTGATATGAAAAAAGGGGGCTTTCCATTTGAATTAATTGTTAGTTAATAATGAATATTACTATAGATTTACAATGTGTATCTAATATCTTCTAAAGACACTTAAATAATTTGGTCTATGGGTTCATTGAAAAAACTTTGCAAAAGTTTTTTTTTTTAAGTATTATAAAAAGTGTGTACTTTTGCAAAAGAGTGTTAAAATGTGAGGGGTCTTCCTAAATTTAGAACTCGTTTTTTGTCTGACCACTGTCAGTAACTCAGCCCAGCTCCTAGTGATACAGTCTTTGTGATTTGAAAGGGTTAAGGAGAAGGAGGAGCATTCCAGTGTATTAGCATTTTTCCATTGAGACGTCCTGGAGTCTTGGAGGGACACTCGAAAGTAAAGATTAAATAGAGAGATGATCTCTGTAAATATCATAATTCATGATTTGATTGAATAGGTCTCGATGATTTGATTTGAAACGACCCTCTGGCATGATTGACAGATTGATTGATGATTATTGAGATGGAGATCAGGCGATTTTGATAGTAAAATTGAATAAATGGAAAAGTGAACTAAGCCTCGATCGGTCCGTGCATGGATAGAGCTAGGGACTGCGTAGTTGTATGTGTAAATGTATGTTTGCTACCCCTGAACAATAGTCATGTGCGTCATCAGGATGTTTCATGGTGTTTGTCCAGTTTGTTTTTGGAACTCTTGCACTGGTCAGCCATTTATCCAATAAGTGTTTGGTTGATCACTGGGAGGATTAGAAGAATGCATGCAGTGTGGGGTTATATTGTTTCAGCTTTAAAATGTAAAAACGACTTCTCTTTTTAAGCTATTGATTCATCATGCAATAGATACTGCAAAAAAAAAACACAAAAAATGGGAGCGGTGATCAAATTAGATCTGGAAATCTTCAAAATAGCATTTATAATCTGAAAAAGAGCTTTGGTAATATAACAATAAAATACTGAGCTATCACTGTGAGAAAATGGCACTTACATGTAAACAACACCAAATCCTTAAACGATAGATGGTTACAATACATTTTAAGTATCTGTGTATAGACTCATAAACTATGTTTATTTCCTACTTGAATTACCTACATATAGTCTTCCCCACGTATCTTGTTTTTGTGCCCATTTTTAAACCCCTTTACCATGCATCAGCTGTGCAACCGCAATTTTCCCCTTTTACTTTTCTGACCTCATTATAATCCTACCATCTACCCCCATATCACGACATCAAGGAGACCAATTCAGACTCCATCCTTACAATATACAGTAAGTTGTTTGACGTAAATGCTCTAATTATGGCATTATTGGGGTATTATGATTGCTATTTTTCGGGAGAGTGATTCTCCGCCATGTATCTCTATTAAATCTATTTTACAACTCAAGAAAATTTGCCCTTTGTCAGGTAATCCTCTTTAAAGTGATTTATTTCCAAAAGAAATAAATGAACAAATGAGTGGACGAATGCAAACACATGTGGATCGGGGTCAAATGTCTCAATCTTAACAGGTGAAATTCGGAAGGAAGCGATTTAAGATTTGACTGTAAATTTAGTTCCCTTAATACTCACTGGACTCAGATTGACTACAAATGGTCAAGGATTTTGGCCATGATCTGCATCTATTTTACATCATACCCAAATCATCAAGATCTTCCGATCTTGTTTATTCCTACTCTTTCTTTGATGAATCAATAAATGATGTCCATTCCTGTTTGTCACCGAAATCTATCTTCTCCTAACTTTAACTTTAACTTTAACCTATCAAAATGATATCCTCGTCCGTCAACAGTCGTCCGTAAATCTGCCTGTCCAGTTTTGAAAATTGCATGATGTGTATTGCAAGTAGATGTTTCCTCTCATTATACCCTGTATCATCCATTGTCCTCTAGAACGATGTCATCAATTCCCACCACTCTGTACGCTTCTATCCCTCCTATTCAATAGAGAGACGACTCCTTCCCATAGATCATAAATCATTGAAATTCTGCCACTGGTTTGCCTTCGTTCGTTCGCTCGATATGTAGTAAATTGTACGACCTACGAAGCTGGCATGCACTAAAGCCATAGACTGACAATGGACTTTCAGACTCTGCCTGCTTTTTTTTACCTGCAATGTTTTCCAATTTGTCACACTATCTATCATATTCCCTGCACACAATGGCAGCCATTGAAATGAATTGTCAACTCAAAATTCATTACGGTAAGTCATTTGTCAATGATTGAAGAAGAGGAGGACAATCCACTGATCATTTTTTCGATGTTACCTCTCGTAAAACTATCTTGATTATCATCACGAGGTAATCATCACCTATTGAAATTTTCATAAAGAAAATTTTTGATAGTATTGTGGAAAAATGAGGCCTGTAATTTCCTAGGCGTTCATAGAGGATTAAAAGAAGATGAGCTTGAAGTAAACCAATATTTGGGGGGCAAAGATCTTAATCTCCAGAAATTGACTTGGTGTCGTTTGGTTGAAAAAAGCAAGGAATAAGTGACAATGGTAGACCCCGGCCAGCAGCATCCAATACCAATTGATAGAAAACCAAGATCTTTATCTTCTTCCATTCAAGGTCTTTTTATCTCGCTGATATGATAATCATGTTGATTTATGTGTAGTCCCAGCTACTTGAAGGCTCTTTTGACAACTGCAAAGAAATCAAACTGTGTGTCATAACAAAAAATATGTATTCATTTATGTATTCATTTATTCATCAATTCATTTATTTATTTATTTATTCTTTTTCTTTTTTAAGGGGGAGGGGATTTCCTAAATGATTACGTGCTGTCATTCTTCATATTGATAAATAACCCTGTAGGAACAAAACTGTCTCACATGATTGGTGCTTTATTCGCTTAGTATGTTTGTACATGTATGTATATAGTTATATACTTCACATAAATCAGAGTCCCAGCTGTTCCAATATGTTTCTAAATTAAATTAGTTGCATGTTATCCATTCCTTCAGTCATAAACAAGAATGGACTTTAAAGGCTTTTAAAGATATGGTGGGGGTAAACTAGCTGGCGCCAAATAACACGGCCGCAGTTTTGTACGTGTTTAAACAAATAGAAACTGCATGTACAGGTATGAACTAAGCTCTACATTATAAGATATACATTGTAGAATTGTGAAGCATGTTACCTGTTACTTCAGTATAGAAAAAAATTGCCTCTGTCTTGCCGCATTATACCTGAACAAGCATTTTAGAGTGTGGGAATATGGGGAGACTTTGATGGCATATAACTGAATACACTAATATACAATCAATCAAATGCAATTAATTCTTGATGCCACAGGATCATACTAATAGATTATGCATATTAAGAGTACAAATTTGATTAAATGAAATAAATTATAGGTTTTCACCATTGGAGAAAGGTAGGTAATACTTTTATGACCTAGAAGTGAGAAGTACATGACCTCTTCCCTTAAATTGTAAGAACAGAATAGAGATCTCTTTCGAAATCATCCCGTTCAAAGTGGATCTCGAGCTATACATTGATAAGGTAATAGGTGTCATTGTCATGTACAATTCATGTCCCGAGGTCCAGGGGTGCTGTTTTGTGCCCCTTTCTTCCGCTGAAAGGGTGATCCGCAGACCCCCTCGACGGACCTCCTCAGACCGATACAACGGCAAAGCTCCGCGTGAGACCGTGTCAGGGCATGATCACCCAGCACCATAAATGAACTTCTTCGTTATAACTGACGAACCGCGACTGATCACCTACTTCTCCCCACCTCGCCCAATCAGCCATGTAATATATTGTTGCGCTACACTGAGTTGCTTGACTCGGCGACCTCCCTTAAAAAAGCTGTAGTACCATCACCCCCTTTTTAATAACCCCTTCTCTCTTTCGCGGCTGCCCCAGTTGTTCATTTGAGCTCATCGGGTCACAGTCTCCTGCCAACATTCAAGTACATCCCCCTTTTCATCCCCTGTTTTCTTTCTACCCAATTAGGCATGCACCATAGACAGTCATTGATTTAGAAAATGGTCAGCTTTAGATGTTTACCAATAATCATAATGCCCTGGGACAACAAGCAACTATGATAATAGTTGTATCAAACACTGCGACACTATCCCTCCCTGAACCTCACGTCCATTCAGAAGAACTGAAGCATGCCTGACAACTAAAGGGAGATGGCTGTCCTGTGGTCAAATAGTCGGTTTATGTGGTAGATGATCGGAGAGATAACTCCTTGAATTTGTGATTTAATTCCATTGAGTCAACTTGCAGACACCAGTCACAGATAGCTATTTAATAAGTGTTTAACTTATATTCATACAAGGAAAGAAACTAGGTTAATGTGGGGTCATTTCTATACAAGGCTAGGTGCTGCAGACCAGTAGACGCTAATAGTGTCTGTTGAAAGCAAGAAGATGTTTAACTCTGTGTTAAAATATATGAATCAACAATGCTCTGGCTCTCAACAGACCATTTCTTCTTCCTGAATAACCTTGAATAAGCTATATGTCCAGTGAGTAGAAGAAGGGTGTTAGAGCTATCTTAAGTAACCTTCTTGCTCTGAATGAGTTCATCTGTCACTCAAACTGAAACTAAGAATAAGATGTTGTCTTAAACAGAGCCAGCTAAGTACAAACATTACCTCACTTTGTCTGGTGAGAGCCAGAAAGGCATTACCTTGTGTACTTTTTATACAGAGCTATGATGCTCTTCTGTCTCTCACTGAACGTAAGATGTCATAGCTTGATAGATAAGGAATAAGGCCTTTAATTGCATGCTTGTTAATTAACACAGCCTGTTTTCTGAGAGCTTATGTTATCTCATCGAGATGGTAGCCATCAAACTCTAGTTTGCAGGCACAACCCCTTGTCAGTTGCTGTGCGTTACAATGGCTGCACTGTGAGACTAGGCTGAGATCATACTGAATAGGCTCTGTGCTTGAGCTGCTCTGGACACGGTCAGTCTCTGGTCAGAGACTGACAGAGCCAGGCTCTGCTTTAGGAATTGTGCTGAAGTGGTAAAATTATAGAGTCTGTGCTTCCAGACTAATCAAACTCAATTTGGCTTCACTATGTCAACATCTGGTCCTGATAATCACTGATCAACAGTCTACTTAAATCAGCTTTCAATTATTTCACCTCAAGACTCTAAAGTTGAATCAGTTCTGGAATCATCAAGATGTTAATAAATTTGGCCCAGTCTTTTTAAAAGCATGGACCTACTACATGCACTGTACACAGAAAGATATACATAAACATGTTGCATAAAAATATGGCCCCATTTTTAAGCTTTTACATGTCATATTTAGAATATGAAGGAATTTGAAGAGCCATGCTTTTCAGGTAACATTTTTTCTCTCATGTTCTTCCACACTTAAATTTATAATAACATTGAAAAGGCTCCCAAATTATTTTTCACCTCTCTCCAGAACTCAACGTTCTCTTTAAACCTCATCCTACAGCTTGAACATGAGATCATGCAGCGTGCAGCCAGAAAGGCATCCACTCACCCATGTCATTCTGTACAGAATTAATGCCCCCTTTTTTGTGTGGCTCCAAACAAACAGACAATGTTGAACCTCAACAATGCAATCACACAGCATATCACTTCTACAGAGCTTTACATTATTCTTGAATAGCATCACATTTTCTATTATGAACATGACATTGATGATCATGCATATTTACATATAGTGATGAATGTGTGATGAATACACTCAAAGTAAATGGTAGGAAATCACATTTTTGATCAAAAAATTGTATCAGAGATATTTTTAGATCACATTTTGAATATTGAACTTTTCAATTTTTCAAACAGCCATACTCATCATTTATGGTGGTTCTAATAAATCCATTTAATATGGAATCCTCTCATTACAACGTATGCAGTGTGTTAATTCTTATCTCTTATTAACTCTGGAAACTTTACCCATTTAATTTCTGCAGTTAAAACAAACAATCATTATTTTGCACACAAATGTTTAATCTGTTTCCCTCATTCCCTTCATGGGGTAATATATGTCCACGTTCTATTCAAAAGGCCATTCTAATCTTTCAAATTTCTTATCATGATAGCAATAACACCTCTTGTGTGAATTTCCTTGATTAAAGAGCTTCAACTATCACTGCCGTGGGAACTTTGGTCTCATTATATATCAAGGTTAAATATGATTTTATGTCGAACATACTCTGAACTTCATATCTCTATTGATCATCTGTCAGAAAACAAACAGAATGTCCTCAGTTATAAAGGGCGGGAACACTTTTGCAGACTTACAGAAGTGGGTTTCTGTATGTATATGTTCCTTAAACAAGCAAGCAAAAGGAAAATATGTACCATGTGATCGTTACGTGTATGTAGGTACACTATATGTATATAGCAAAAGTTTACTGTATTTTGTACATCATTGCCAATATTAATTTTCAAAATGTCTGAAAAGATCTTTGTGAACTGAATGATGTCAATACACACTGTTCTCATTTCAAAGTACTTTGCTTGATGATGGCAGTTTTCAATGGTAAAATACCACCCATGATTATTAATGTTGCACAATTCAAGGGAATATTTTGAGTAATCTTTTGAGACAAGCTTGCATACATGTACTTCAGGTCCTACAAAATTGCTTTTCTGTGAATTGAGTTCTTCTGAGGATATTAAGCTCAATTACCCTACCCAGTTTTCCTATTATTTGCACCTGTATATATCTATAAAATACCTGAATCAAAGTATTCTTATTCAGCTCAGGTCTTACTTTTCTTCTGTAATTGCAACCATTTCAAGCTCTCTGATGTCAGGATAGGCACTTTAATGCCTTTGATCCGAACCCATTTATCTATCATTTACCCATGTCATTATTCCTCCCTATGTACGTGATGAGACGAGACCCCTAAAAGATACTGATAAACTAGTTCAATGTCAAGTCTGTGAGCTTCATGTCATTCTTCATGAAGCATCCCCTACAAAGATATTAGGTAGCATATTAGGGCAAGACTGAAGTTTGGGGACGGAGATGCGGGTGTCGAAGGGATCGATGGAATTCCTCTTACTCATAGTACCTCTTCCTCTACAAAAAAAAATCATTTTCTGAACCTACCCACTTAAAATTCTTTCATCTTGTTTAGGATCTGTGCTAACAAAGCACAGTTTTGTGTTTTAAACATCTCGCACATAAAACAATGTTTCTATGCAACTAGTTCTATTCCTCCATCAATCAATATCAGTTCACGGTTACATAAAATGAATGTATGTACACCACTATCAGGTATTCACTTAAAGAGAAGGTTTAGTTCTGGTTAAGGATCACCTGAAATGAACTTGAGGTTCAGTGAAGAGACATTCCTAATCTTGCTATACGTTTGTTTCTCAGAATAATGGAACGATGGATAATGTTTTTTTCTTAGCAGGTAACCTCAGTTGCCTGTATTACAAGACTCCACCTGCTGCGTACTTTGATAATGCATACCCTCACCTATCCTTCCCTACCCCTTCCCCCGCAAAGACCACAATTAGTCGTACAATAGGACATGTACATGCCATGTTAGCAATTGTTATTGATGAAGAGGGCAAAGGATTGAATGTGGGTTTCTGGAGGGTATGTCATCGCCAAAAATCAAGTGTGCTCTCCTCTCCCCGGAGGTTAGCCCTCAATGTGACCCCCTTTCACATCAGAAAATAAGAGCAGACATATTTTGGGTATAATAAACAGGCTCTTGTGTCATCTGCGTTCTGTCATATTTTGGTCTCCCCGGAGATTTTTTTTGATGTTTTCAAACTTGTAGTGAACTGTCATTTCAGATTGTGCATGACCTAAGTGTGATACTTTTCATTTCCAAATTCGTTTACATAAATTTCCCCCTTGAATTGAAATTCCCCCTTTTTTTTTTCCTTTTCAAATTCATTAAGAATATTAATCAACATGTGTAGTAACATTCCTGTCAGTAACAGGTTTTCTGGTATCCTTCGACCTCTACTTCACTCAAAAAGGTTAACAGAAATACAGAAGTAGAAAAATAAATTCTCATATATACAATTCCATCTAATTACTTCGCAGCAGGGTGCTCATGTACGACTCATGTTCTATTGTTATCCTCTCTGTGCACCTGACCTCTTGCATTAGTTCATTAAGGGGTCCCCTCCCAGGTCAGATCAAGATCAAATCTAGAGTGTGGATCGGAGCTGTCTAAGTATTCCGATCTGCCAGTGGTATTTATCATCCCTGCATCTACCTCTCCGTCTCTGACAAGCAAGCAAAAGAGGATATTTTACCCCAAATCCCAGTGTTCTAATGGAGGAAAAGGTTATGATGCAGAAATATGTGTCTTCTTTATTCCTCGTATCAGTCGCCGGCATGTATATTCATTCCTATTCAACCGGTGGTCTACGTGCAAGCGTACATGGCGAGCTTACGTCATCTCGAATGGGTGGGGCCGCGGAGTATTTTGTTATCCCCGACCAGGAGAGCTGGGGTGACTGAAAAACAAAGTACTGCAGACACAAAAGGCTAATTCCCATCCCTGGCATGGGAGAGACCATGGGAGAGGGAGACTCACATCAAACCACTTTATTACGAAAAGGAGAAAAGGATTCGAGGACAGGGAGAGATTTGAATAGATATCAATGTCATTGTTGTTGAGAGACAAGTGAAGCATGTAATAATAAGAGGAGAATAGCAGGGACTGACTGGAAAGAAAGAAAAAAAGGATTAATTCAAGATTGATTCATACAGATACATTAATGGGATGTGCGGCACGCTTTGCACTTTTGCAACTGGGTCAGACTTTTCTTTTTTTCGTAGAAAGAGTATATACTTTAAGTTTATTCCTTCATATCTTTTGTTAATGGGTAGGAATTGAGATATTTTACCTGACATTTTGGAGGACACCTTGAAATTCTTAGTTTTTCCAGCTGTTAAGGTGCTCTGTTTTTCTTGTGTATCCCTCTCCAGACACATTGAGGAACTCATATTAAATAACATATCTAGAGAAGGTTTTCTCTTATTTCAACAATCATTAGCTGAGCCTCAGAATACTTTGACTTGCACCCTCTGGTGTTGAATTGCAGTCTCCTTCATGTTGTAGTTTATGCAGATCTATGAATTGTTTCATGAATCATGTTATCAACAACAAGTTATATTAACTGGTATAAGCTACTGAAATTGTGGCCTTTGTTTGGCTAAGAGCAAATGTGTCATAGAAATTAAGGATTTTATATTGATCATTCTATGTTTTTCCAGCTGTATTATGAAACACGTACGGCGAAGATCTTACTTTGAAAACATTGACCGAACATCATTCCGCTGTAATTGTTTCACAAATCAGGATTGTGGCTAACATAAACCATATTTATATGGTTATCTCAGACACTCCTTTTATATAAAGATAAAGATATCATTTAATCTGGCATAATTTTTTGGCTGTATTACTTTTATTTAAGATAAGGAGATAACAATAGCATCAATATTATGTGCACTTTATATTGTGCTGTGCAAATGAAATGAAAATGCACATCGCTTGACATGGAAGAATTTTTGTGCAATGTAATTTAGCACAGAGGTCAATGAAATCATCGTTCACGGACGACGGGACAGGCAGGACCCCGCTCGATATCGCTCACTGTCCCCTCTTCGCGTTTTGGTTTGTTGGGGATCAGTGCCGGTGCTAGGATAATTCTTCTGGAATGAGGAGAATCCGTTGTCAAGACCAGATACCCCGCTCTTGGCAGGCTATTTTTGTTGCCAGTGTAACTTGCTGATACCTGACATAGATAGTCGCGTCTGTAGTATGCCGTCATGTGGCGTCTTTTTTAAAATGCTTCTTTGTTTGTTAGTCATCCTTCAGCCTTAAAGGTAAAGACTAGATCAGAGTCAAGTAGGTATAGGTCACTGAAAGGCCAGATTATAATAGGTATTTATTACCCCTATATCCCTCAAAAAATGAAATTGTTCTCAGATTAGTCAAGAGCTCTTCATGTAATAGTAATATTCTGTTTAGAAAATTCTCATTGACCTGATTATAGACCCCAATTCATTACCAGTAGTTACACTACTATCAGACTGATTTCTTTGAGCCAACAATTGACAAATACCCTGCATCATTTTTTTTTCAGATAAAAATTCAGAAAAATGCTTTTGAAAATATGCCACTCAAAGGCCTTTATCACTCCTGCGATAAGTCTTTCAGCCTCTCACGTCTTTCTCTATAGACGGGACTATCCTTTATATACAAGATATCATATGAGGTTTATTAAATGCCAATTAGTTACTGTGAACAGGGGGACCCCTTGTTGCTCTTTAGAAGCAATCTAAGCTCTCTGTTGCCCCCTGCAGATTTATTAGACATAATTATGTCAAGTTCATATCTCCTTTCCATGATGTCGATTGATCACTCTCTCCATCAACAGTCTCAGTTCGTATTTCTGATTTATGCATGTAATGTATGTCAGTTGTCAATTTTTACATTGACTTCATGTGCCCTATCTTAAGTTTTCTTTTGGGATAGATTTTTTTTT
>BEXV01000623.1:66301-104300 GCA_003118195.1 Hemicentrotus pulcherrimus | reverse complement strand
CTTTTTTTTAAATCTATAGTAAACGTCATGATGATAAACTTTAAAGATGAAAGAAAAGTAAATCTTCAAATTCACTTCCTCCTACACAAAATGTGACCTTTTTTTCTTTCTCTGTTTTTAAGATAATTTGCTTAATCATTTATCACCCAACATATTTCTCTTCAATGATCAAAACTTTTGTATCCAAAGCTTGTCATATTCCACATCATATTTTTCCTTGAATACATTTTTCCTCAAGTTTATCACGCCTCATTTATGCAGGCTCAATCCCTCTCATTTTTGTCTGACCTCATAGTTTGGGGCATAAACTGATTTATCACTATTTTGGCAGAATGTGGAACATGCCTTAGTTCCCTCTGACCTGGGAGTTGTTTGTCTAACATTTCATTCCTTCTTTTTCGTTGAAATCGGGCGAAAAAGAAACCTCAACGTTTTCGTGCTCATCATGAACAGAAACAAATACTGGAAAACTTTTATCCAAGGACTAATTCTATGCTATTGAACTTGATTTGGAGAAACTTGTGCGGTAAAGAAAAACACAAATCGAGCAAAATCATAACCTTATTTCAAAAGCATTTTCTAAGAATTTCATGAATTTTAAATGTCCAGTCAGAGCCATACCAAAATATGAGACATTAAAATTAAGAGCATTTTACGCCCTCTTCAAAAACTACTGCAACAAGATTGATTTTCACTTTTCAATGATAAAAAAAATCATGAAACATCTTTTAATTTCAAATATATCTGCATGATATAGAAAGTATAACAATAACCATCCCCTCATTTGAAGTGTGCATGTCAACTGTATACTGTTTTCTTGATTTGCTGTGCCTTATATCTTTGATGATCTACATTTCTATAAACATGAACAATATGATGTACATTATATGATTTCAAGAGTCATTAAGTTCTACTTTTTTCCTGTTCAGTACATTCTTTACACAAACTGTGTCTTCATTTGTGCTTTCTTCAAATTGAAATACTTACATGTATGCTACATGTTGCCTAATAAGATCATGGGTTTTGTAACATGGAATGTAGAGCACTTTTTAATTTTTATTCAAATGAATGTATTCATATGAAGTATAAGATATGTTGTTTCACGATACTGATTTAATTTTTTTTTAAAACAAGATTATAGGCATGAACAGAATTAAAATGCGTATAGTTGATAGATTTTCATTGTTAAGATAGTTCAAAGGCTAAGGGTACATTAAGGATATTGTGTACATTAGCATTACTTAAATGATAAATGTAAAAGGAAAGTTTGCAGGTAAAGTGAATGCCATAGACCTGTTAAGATCACATTTCAGTATCTTGTTAAGTGATGAATATTATGCTACTTGTACTCAAAAACATTGATACAAATATAGGGGATGACTTTCCATAGTCATTTCACAAAATTCATTTTTGTGGAGTATGTTTCCTTGTTGTATTTATCCTGTGGCGATCTCCTGCCCATATGACTAATGACATGTCATTTTAAATTGTAAATGGTTTAATTCTCTGGAAAACAGATTTTGTGTCATTGATAGGATGATTGACTCAATCCAAAATCTTTCTCTCTCTCATTTCGCCTCATCAAAAATGTTGAGGCTTTATTGTACTGAGCTGCGGTTCGCTCTTGTTTTGGTGAAGTTTTATTTTTTTCGGGAGGTGCTGGAGTGTGAGAGATCTCGACATCCACCTTTGAAAAGGATGGAACACTTGATGACGTTAAGTCCTTTAAGGGGCAGACCCTCCAAAATAAGTATGCCCATCCCTCCATAGATCTCCACCCCTTGTCTATTGCTGGAGTCTCCATTTATCACCCCATTACATTCTCTAGTAAATAGGCCCACAACAAGAAACAGTGGGTGATTTTTCTCTGTTGTATGTCTTCTATGTCTTCGGGTTGGGAATGGAGAACTCTTTCTCTGAACCCTTCAAAGCCAGGGGCGAAAGTTTGGGTCATTTGGAGGAATTAAAATGGGTTAGTGGAAGTGGATTTACTTTTGTTCACCTCTTCTGTAAGTGGCCATTGTGGAGTGAGCATTGACTCAGCTCTTTCTCTACATTGCCCACTTACTCTATTCCTATGTTTATATCATCTTCTTCTTCCTTCTCTCTCTCCATTGCTTCCTATCACTATGTTTTTCCCCTTCATTTTCTTTCTCATTCCCTGCACAGATTTGCCTGTGTGTCTGTCAATTTCGTCCTCTCTTGACCACACTCTTTATCAATCTTAACCACTTTCTGTATTTTCATGTTCTCTGTTTTTCTCAAAATTATCTTTAAAGCATTCTTTAAACTGTATTCATGTAATACTATTATAATCATTTATTTTAAGTGTAGAAAGTATAAATCTATCAAGTTGTAACATACGTGTAGGTCTGTCCCAAGTGCAATAAAATGTATACTTTCTGCAGCGTTTTTCTTCCATTTGAGCAATTATGTCTTCATAGTTCATAGCAGTGGCACAGTTGTGAGAATGCCACGGGGGTTTCAAAAACACATCATTCTGTCACCGTTGTAATTGTCTGCCAGAAGCTATAAACAATTGATTTTTGAGGGGTGGGGGCAAGTTGAAATTATTATACATAAATTTGTTGTTTCAAGCAATTTTTAAGATAAATATGGGAATAGGTTCATGAGAGCAAGCCCTCATTCTTTCTTCCTCTCTTTTCCTGTCTCTCCTTCTTGGATCTCTCTGTTTCGATTTCCCCTCTCTTTCTTTCTCTTTCCTCCACTGTCTTCATCTTGCTCCCTGTCCCTCCTTGTTTGTGTTGACAACCCCTTCTCTTTCTCACTCTCTTTCTCTCTCTCTCTGTTTCTGTCTATCCAGGAACATCTCTCTCTCCCTCCCCTCCCCCCCCCCCCCCCCCCCCCCCCCCCCCTCTCTCTCTCTCCCTCTCTGTTGAGGATGGGCTAAATTGAAGAGAAAATAGACAAAGGGATGAGGGTTGGTAGAAGATGAATGGTCCTGCTTCTCACATGGGGGTAGGTTAGGGTCAGAGTGGGGTGATGATCATGGTAGTCATGAATTCATGTGAATGGGTGTCAAGTCTTCACACATAGACCCTTCACCGTATTTTCAAACCAGACAATGTCACCTTCACACAAGAAGGACTATAGGTATTGGTTCCTTCAATAAGTAAAATATGTTAAAAACATAATTACGATCTAACATAATGTAAATAAGTCTGAATTGTATTTAGAGTAGGAGTGCTTGGATGGTTGCTTACAGGGTGTGACCGTGTTGGGTCTGAATGGAAGAACAACTCCAGTTTACAGGTGTCAAACACCATAAGAATGATTTGCTTCAAATCAACATTTTCCTGATATCTTGGGTCACCCTCTGTGGAAGAATTATGAGATGTTTGGGGCTAAGATTGTAGACAAATAAAGCTATAGATATACCGGTATGTTGCAGATGGCACATGACTATATGTTGTGGGAATGAATATATGTGATAGAGAAACAAGAAAGTGTTTGATTGGCTGATGAAAGCCAGAAGGCTGTTTTAACTCTGTGTAAATATGTTGGAATCAGTGCCTTTTGGGCTCTCAACAGGCACGCTTCTAGATCACATATATGCCCCCCCCCCCCTCCAACTTGATGACAAATTTTGTAATAATGTATAGGCATAAGGCATATAGAATGTAGGTTGGTAATCAAGGTTTTGAAGAGATTAAATGTGATGTTTCATGAGGAAAATTAGTAATTAAACTTGCTTATTTATAGCATTATATTGCAAAGAGCAAACACATACTTCTATTCTGATGATTCGTAGATATAACTCATCTGCCAAGAGAGCCCTGTTTGCATATTTAAATATCTAAACACATTTTGTCTTAAAATAGCACTTTTCTCTCATAATTGTCTCAAGGCCCATTTCTTCCATGAATATATCAGCTAGTGAGGACATGTACTCAAATCTATCCAATGTTTACAAGGAGTATGTATGGTGTATGTCTTTTGCCTTTAGACACCTTCTTGTCTATTGATCAAAGCATCTTACCCAAATATGTACCCAGGGTATAGAGAGGTTGTCATAATTAGTTTGGAGTTCATTATAACTTTGGAATACTCCCCATCCTCTCTTCTTTCTCAGTCCCATTATCACCAAGACCAGATCTTTGCTCTTCTCCTTCTTAAAACACGAGGCTCTGGATTTAAAGGGGTCTGACAATGGTCAACAAAACGGGGGCTAGGGAGTAAAAAGAAGGAAAAAGAAACTTGTCAGTTAGCTGTGAACAAACAAAAACAGACACTGCCTTCTTTTAACGACAAATTTAGAGACATAGCGAGCCCTGGGCGTAGTGAAAGAGTGATAATACGTTGTGGACACTAACCCTTTGGTTAGCACTTGCTAAAACAAACTGGATATGTACTGAAAAGAGTGCAGTAAGCTCCATCCTATTTGTACACATTTGTGGGCCAGTGATCTGAAATCTGTGTAATGGAGAGCTGAAGCTGGCAGACTTTTATTTTTAAATGGTTAGGGATTGATGGACAAAAGTAAGGAAAATGTTTTCGTTCCTGCTTGTGTTACTTTTGTTTGCGAGGAACAGCCTTGAAGAAACAGGTACCGGTAGCCATTTACAGAAAATGCTTTGCTCAAATTGACTTTCTAAAAGATGCATTGGATAACATAATTAACATAATAATGACTCATTGCCTCTTTACTTTATTTTCAGGGTATTTTCGAAGAATTTAGCAATAGGACAGATTATCACCATTTTAAAGTGCTGTGTATTTATGTCTGATTGCTTGCGTAGCATCAAAATAGGCATCGATATGGTAGAGATTCTCTAAAATTAGGAAAAAAGGATTTGGGAGAAGGATGGTATTCGGGCACCAAAAAAAAAGGGCAGAAAAAGATTAAGATATTAATCGAAGGAGAGAAATTAGGGTCATCAAAGAAAATGAAACAAGTAGAATACAAGGGTTTCTCATGAAAATGAGTGTATATCTCAAAAGATAACTACCATTTCTTTCAAGCGGTGGCTCATAATGAAGGAAACATGTTCCCATCATCTTGGGATGTACTTTAGATGTCATACAGAAGCACAAATTATGTTGTAACTGAATCAGAAACTAGCAACATTATGCATGTCCTGACAAGCTACCAGTGCATCCCAGTAACGGGTATAGCTACCTGTCCCTTCGTGTGCATGTCAGTCCACTATTTACCCAACAAATTGACAATAAAAGGATAAAAGAAGCGGACAAGAGCATTCCTTTGGTCTATACCTGTTGTCTCCTGATTAACTGACCACTCACTGGACAATGCCGGACATGGGGTGTCTCACTTGCATGGTCCCGTTTCCATTCATATCTTGATTTGGAATCGGTTTTATTATTAGAGTTTTTTCCATTTAAGAACAGGAGTAGACATGGTGTGTCTAGCTTGCATGGTCTCGTTCTCATTTAGGATCTTAATTTAGGATAATGGTTAGAAATAGCATGTTTTTCCATTTAAGAACAATAGTAGACATGGTTTGTCTCACTTACATGACCCAGTTCACATTTGGATCTTTATTCGCATTAAGAGTTGGAGTAGCAGAGGTTTATCCATTCAGAAACAGTGGAAGACATGCTCTGTCTCCTTTGCATAGTTCAGTTCACATTTGTATCTTGATGTGGCATTAGGAAGATTAGTAATGGTTTCATCCATTAAGGAACGGTTCAGCTTGTTTCTTCAAGTGAAAGAAATAGGCGTATACTGTAACAAAAGGGATGGATAAGAAAAGATGTAAGGTATTGGAAAGAGATAGATATATAAAAAGATAATTATATTAAAACTGTTTTTGAATGATTTTACTGAAAGGTCATTCAAACATTTCAGGGGTGACCTTGTTCTCCTTAGGCACATAACGTGCAAAAATTATCTTTCAAATGTAAAATGGTCCCTGTCCATGGCTGTGTTTACTCCTCCTTAATATGACCCTAATCACATCTATTGTTCCATTCTTCCCTTACAATTTGTCTTTGAATTTGAGGGAGAATTCTCCTCCCATTTCTTTGTTTGTTATACTGACTGGACCTAACTCTTGTTTGATGGCCTTGTTTACTTCAGGGGCTGCTGGAGTGTGTTACTGGAAGACTGGCCCCATGTAGTAACAAGAGTTCTTGTTCCTGGACTAAAGCCAACAAGAAAAGGTCTATTTGTGACTGGATGATAGTAAAATATATATTGATTATTAGATATATTCATGCTATCATTTTTAAGACTTTGAATCCAGTTATACTGTTTTCACACTGGCAATATTTTGCTTAACCCCGTACTATAGGTGGGGTCTTAGCCCCACCTATAGTACGGGGTTAAGCCTATTCCACTTTTTGTTCAGACTGGTTTTTACCAAAGTGGGCTAAAGTTGGCTAACCCCACCTATAGTACGGGGTTAACTAACCCTGCAAAATAGCAGGGCTAACTCCGCAATTGTGGTGCTAACTCCTGCTAACCCCGCAATTGCGGTGCTAAGCAAATGAATGTGAACAGAAACGAAAAATAGTCCGGTACTACGCAATGGAGCGTATCGCAGCTGGCCAGATGCGAAGTATTTCTAATCATAACATTCACGATATCCGGGGTTAACGAATCGCAGTGCGAACAGCGCGAATTTTCTTATTCAGGAAAAGCGGCTAGTACTGGACTACAAATAGCGAGTGTGAAAAGCCAAAAAAAATAGTCCGGGATTAAGGATAGTACGGGGTTAAGCAAAACCAGTGTGAAAAGAGTATAAGGCTACTTTACTAGTTGCGTAAAGTTAAGTATGACAGTAACTGCTGCTTATTCTGCTGCTGCTAAAACTGGTTTTACCATGTCTATTACTTCTACTTCTTCAACGTCTACTACTTTTATGTCTACTACTTGTTCTTTAATCTACTTCTACTTCATTCTCTACTACTGTCAGTACTACAATTTTTACTCGTACTACTGCTGCTAATGCCATTACTACTACTACTACTACTACTACTACTACTACTACTACTACTACTACTACTACTACTACTTGTACTACTACTTGTACTGGAATTGCATGTACTATTTTTTGGTACTACTCTTACTTCTAATCCTTCTACTTCTACTGCTACTTGCCTACTTCTACTTCTACTGCTACTTGCCTACTTCTACTTCTACTGCTACTTGCCTACTTCTACTTCTACTGCTACTTGCCTACTTCTACTTCTACTTCTACTTCTACCTCTGTATTGACTATTACTTCTACTACTTTAGCCACTTCTGCTTACGGTACACTTCTTCTTATTAAACTGTTAGAATCAACACTACACATATGTTTACCACTCGTATTATTACAACTCGGCTCTCATCTTAAAAAGGAAGAAATGCACCGTATAAGATGAACATTTTGTTTGCTACCCCGTCCTGCATGTCCTAAAGTGTTTACTCTTAATAATTGCTCCCCTACAACACTGAGGGAGGGGTGTAACTCCTAAATGGGAAGACTTCAATAGGGGCTAATCCTCCTCTGTTTTCGCCCCTTACACAATGGGGGTTGTACCCCTCTAATGTGTGGTACCTCCTGGGCCTACTTTGTTCACTCATTTGGATCTCAGGGGTCTGTTCACACTTGACAATCTCATGATTGTTCTTGAAAAAAAGTAACAGCATTAGTATAAAAGGCTTACATGTACATGTTTATGTATACCCCATAGATTTTGAACCTAAACCTAAAAAGAGATTCGTATATTGAGGATGATTATGAATAAATTTCCTCTCATGTCTTGTGACTTCAAATCCCCATTATGTTTCAAATTACGGACATCCAGTTGTTCAGTAGAAATATTGCAGAGTACACTATCTCATTCTCGCTGTACCAAGTTCTTGGATTCTGCTTCATGTATAGCAAATATAAATTATGGGAATGAATTTTGATTTTTAACTTTCTCATACATACACATGCTTTTAATGAAGAGGCATTAAACAGAGAAATCTCTTTTTTGTTTAATTATTTGGAAAAAGTTGGTTTAGCATAATCTTGTCTCACTCTCTGAGATTAAATCTGAACTTCAATATATAGAGTTATATGAAAGTATAGATTTAACAATCTTTTCCCTTCAAAACAAATTAACAGTGGCTGATATGGCTCTAGTCTCAACTCTCGACACAAATGTTAAAAGATACCCTTTTTATGTTACTGTGTGAATATATCTTACAAGGGTATTATTACAAATCTCCTCCTTTCACAAGTGATGATTGGATACTCATTTCCAAGACAGCTTTGGTTAATATCCCGAGGAATAGCAAACATACCTTGCAAAGCGAGCAAAACTTTTGGAAACAAATTCTTTATCCTTCCCCCGACCTCATTCTCCCCCATTCTCAAAGAATTCAATAAAGGAGGCAGCTTTAGGGAGCTTGTCTGTACACATCTTATTAAACTACAGTTCCTTTTTTCTTTTCTTCTTTCTTTCTTTTAAATGCTTTCCTGTTTTTTTTTTTTTTAATTCTGGATTTGTAATCCTTCAAATAGTGAGGAAAACAAGTAAATAGCAGCATTGTGTTTGGAACAACTTTATATGACGTCCGCTGGGCGAAGTGGACAAAATTAATAGGCCATACATCTGAGGGAAAAGGATAAATGGTTTCTAGCCTTAATAGGCTTGTATGGTGGTCATTTTGGGGTGAAAGAAGCGATTTCAGGAATAATTACAGCTCAAAGAAAGAATGAAATTTTGTCTTTTTCACCCAAAACGGGTGTAGATTTGTTTTGCTTCTTTGGTGTTGTTTATGTGGAATGAGTATGATGAATTAGTGAATAGGCAGAACTGTGGGAAAAACCATGATTGTGTAATCAGTTTACCCTGCTTTTGAACAAAATTTACCCAATCTTGATTTTCTTCCCCTTTTTTAATTAAATAGAATGAACAAAACAAAAAAATGTTTTTGTTGTTGCCATAACATAATACAAGATTCACACAGTGTTATCTGATAAGGGATTGAAATATCTCCCACACTCACTATCTTTCTTCCTCTCTCCCTCTCTCTCTCTCTCTCTCTCTCTCTTTCTCTCTCTCTCTCTCTCTCTCTCTCTCTATCTCTCTCTCCCTCTCTCGCCTCTCTCTATCTTTCACTTTGTCTTTCTCATTTCAAATTTGGTACTTTCAAGCTACATGTACTAAAGGAGAAGGAAAGAGATACATGCAAAACTATTTTGTTCATACTAATCTAGATCACATGATCAGATAATATCAGAATTCAAAAGCAATATATTTTCAAAGCTGGGAAGCTATCTCTCATTCTAGTAGATGTGTACTAATTGAGTCATTTTTTATTCTGGATCTATAGACAAATATGCGTTTCAAAAGAATTAGATATATCTGTCAAATGATTCTATTGTAATAATATAGAGCTCAGGTCACTTGGATTGAATCATATTGTGTGCTGAGAGTCGGCCTGTGTTAACTATTATATGTTTTCACAGAGTTAAGGCCCTTCTGGCATTCAGCAGATGATATGCATCCTCCTTCTATTCTTAATTCAATGGTCTAGATATCAGCGTGTCCACACACAAAACAATTTATCGCGAAACTCTATAAAGAATCAACGTATAAAGAATCATCGTATACATTTCAGAGTGTCCACACACAAGAAACGTCGTCTAACTAATCATCATTTAAATTCCAGATGTCCACCAACAGAAGAAAGTAATCCTGAAACTCTACAGCGAAATGTCCTGCGGGCATGAAATAGAAGCGGAGATGACAGGTCAGGTCTCCTTTCGCGCGAGGTCACGTTAAGCCCCGCCCAGTTAGTTACACTAGTTAGACTAGTTCCGTCCACACACAACATTTTCGTGATTCTTTATCGAGTTTCAGTTCGAAACGATGCCCAAACATGCGTTTCGTTAGACTAGTTTTGTTATACGACGTATCGTTAGTCAGCGTCCACACCTACATATTACATCGTAAAACTATTGAGAAACGGTATCGCTATCGCGAAACGGGATAGATAATCATGAAAAATGGTGTGTGTGGAGAGGGGGTATATATACTTAGAATCTGCTCGCTGTGAGAAAGAAAAAAACTCCATGGAGATATAAAGGCTCCACCAACAATCTTATCACCTGAAATCTCATACCCACAAATCAAGTTTGTTTTTGCGGTCACAAATCAATACCTAAAAAACCCACAGTTTGCTTCTTCTTTTTTAAATAGCTATTTATCAATTAAATGGTATTGAGGTTCTGAAGTCCGCACCCAAGCTGGGAAGTGTACATTTTTGTCCAAAA
The DNA here is from genome assembly GCA_003118195.1 of Hemicentrotus pulcherrimus. NCBI lineage: Eukaryota > Metazoa > Echinodermata > Echinoidea > Camarodonta > Strongylocentrotidae > Hemicentrotus > Hemicentrotus pulcherrimus. The sequence goes on along the minus strand of BEXV01000623.1, from coordinate 94,062 downwards.
ATCTATTTTTAAAAATAGAAATAAATGAAAGGGTAGCGTAGTTGATGCTGAAACATATGTATTGAAATATCATCCCTTATTTTCATTTAAATTTGACATTAGCTTATCATATTTTTTTCTAGATTTTCTTGATTATAATGATTTTAGCATATTTTCAGTTCCATTTGTTTTGTTGAGATTATTTTACACTGCATCATACAGTTTATATTAAAATATCAATATTTTTGTCATTTTTTTTTTCCTTCTCTTTCATCTCTGCCAACAATCTCTCACTGTCTATCCATCAGACCAGCACAATATGTCATTCAACTTTTTTGTACAGATGAGGTGAAAATAGCATTTTTCCTTTTGTTTTCAGAAAAAGATACCAACCTTAAATTTAGGACAAGATGAATAGATAGAAATAGAATTAAGTGGAAGGATGGTTAGGTGGCATTATTAAGAATTCTTTTCTTTCTCCCACAGAATTGTGAAAGCAATTGCTCCCATGTGAATTGGTAAAGCCTTTTTAGGGTTCATCCAAAACATTTTGAAATACTATTGTTTGATTCCAGTTTCTTTTTGGTGAAAAGTAGGAAGACTATTTTTCTTTGTGTAGCCCATTGCAAAAGATAATACCTGAGAAATATAAGATAACTTTTAAATGTAACTTTTTGTGGGACTGTTTTCAAGACTAGGGGGCTACCTGGAAGGTGGTAAAGGTCAAAGGTTGGCTGGAAGCTGTCACAGGTGAGCGATTTTCGTTTCGAATCCTTGCCTGGGCTCCAGACCACCTGCTTCTGCAATCCAGACGCTTGTCTTTCGGGCGAGTTCAACAGGAATGGAAAACTAAAATTTGAAACGTTGTTCGCAACATCTATTGTTTACAGTTGCTGTGAATCTCCTCACAATAATGTGGTATAATTAGCAACCTTGCTGCGCAGAATGACCCATTTCCCTCTAGTGTAGTCAGTTTTTTGGCTCCCAACTTTTTGAAAGGTTGTGATGTAAACTTTTCTCCTCCTCTTTTTGCACATGGAAGACAAAAAGTGAATTTTTGCATTTGTTTTCATCTAAACATCTGGAACATGTCTTGATATATTACTTGTTGTGTGTATTCATTTATTAAGCATTATATTATAAATCTCAGTCTTCTTTATATAGGGTGGCCTCTTGGATAACAAACATTGTGCTGCTAATAGTCTACGTTTGTACAGTAAAAAAATAAACCCCCAAAAAGAAAATACTGACAAATATGCAATAAGTGAGAAGAAAAAAAAAACCCAGAAACAAGCTACCAGGTAATGAATGAGAATAGGGATAAGGTAAATCTGAGATAAAATTCCATCTGTATATACAGCTAAATAATGTACTTGTAAAATTGTATATATATGTATTTTTATTTCTTTGACAAGAATAATTTCTTCCCCCTGCTCTAAATTAAATTTCTAGGAAGTGCTCATTTTCTAGTAAGATTTCTTTTCAATTGTTTGCGCAAATGTTAAGGCTAAAATATATCGTCGCTGTTTTCACGAAGTGACGGTAGTGAAAAAACATTTGCATTCACTTTGCATTACGATTTTTCTCACTACCGTCACTTCGTGAAAACAGGGACGATATGCTACATTCTTACTTGTAAATCAAAAAGTAAGTTGGCCCTGTTCCCCTCCTTATATCCTGTCTTTGGTGTATAGGGGGGATTCCCTCTCCCCAGATATTTTACAATATATCTAGGGCTTTTCTCAACAATGAAAACAAAATTTTCTTTAACATGTCTGTGAGTTGTCAGAATGATAAAAATACTCTTATTCATTGAGCATTGCATTTCTTATTCATTTTGTTTGAATGAACAAACCTTGAACTGAAACCAATGCTGTTCATTGAAAATGATGTACTGAATCAGAGCTATTCTCCATTTTCATATTTGCTATAAATCCGCACAAAGCATACAATTTTGTTAGCCCCAGCCCAAGAACCCCATCAATTAATGATATTGTGTGATATAGTTCAAGCTCTCAAATGTATACACCTGTAAAGCCTGTGTTGTTTTCTTAGAAGTCTCCATCTGAGATCCTGTTTCATTTTTTAAAGAGAATAGGGCATGGTCTTTCATCATTCCCCGGTTATTATTCTACTCTCATTTTTTTGCTACTTGTGGCATATTAAAACTGCTTTCAAGAAGAAAGAAAGAAAGAGAAGATGTTTCAATCCAGTCATTGATGCTTTCACCAGAAATCTGCCCCTCCTCCTATAAGATACAAGTTTAGGGGATTCCCCTTCCCCCCCCCCCACGAAGTACAAGTAGATGCTATTAATACTTTGAAACTATTCTGGGTATCGAATATTGCATTGCTACTTAATATTGCTTCTCTTAATGAAAAATACATTCAGTTTTAAAAGAAGATAGAAGTAAATTCTAGGAGGAGAAGAAAATAGTTTTTTGTGGGTCCCGGATCATGATTTGCTACTTAAAGAAAATCTTCCAAGCAACCTATCCTGTCTCTGGCCATTTAACTTTTATTGGTCACAGCATTTCTATGCTGATGTGAGATCAAATTACACTATTGATATTCCTCATAATGTATTTGCATGACCAGTTTAGTATTGATGATTATCTTGATGCTGCCTCTTTTGTCGGTCTTTATCTTAGCTTTATGAGCCATCAAAATTTCAATGCTCCTATGTGCAACTTGGTAACCAGGTTTTGTTATTGTAAATATTGCTCCTGTCCGGGTCATAAAGTTATGAAGGGGCAGTGTTCTCTGATGAAGTATTGTTCTTATGGAGTGGCTATGCAGCTGGATACTTAGTACTTGAATTTGAGGCAAAAGTTATGTTAAGCAGTTCAGATAAGAATGAGTGTTTAATACAGCATCTAATGATATGAAATATTAAAGAGGAGTAGTAAAAGGAGAGGGTGATTAGATAAGAAAGAAATGAAGATGGATATAATCATATAAACGATGACAGAGACAGAGAGACAGAGACAAGCAAAAAAGAGACAGGCAGAAAGATAGATAGATGGACAAAGAAAGAGAAATGTTAAGGAGGAGTAGTAAAAGGAGAGGGTGATTAGATGAGAAAGAAATGAAGATGGATAGAATCATATAAACAGACAGACACAAAGAAAGAGAATCAATAAATGGAGAGATAAAGAGAGGAGTGCTGCAATGCCATGGTCAAGGAAGGTATCCGGAAATCCTCCTCTGTTTACTAGTGATGGTCTTTAGATATTCTGCCCTAGTACATCTGTCATCAGCAGTAAATGGACCATATCTAGTATAGCTCGTTAGAATACCTGCAAAGGGTCAGCATCACATTCTTTCATTTGCAGATAACAAAGTCAAATCCTATCCAGTTCCATTACTCTGGAAATACCTGTCCAATCTTTTTCCAATTTTTGTTGCGACAAAAATGATCCCAAATATCCCTATTTTGCCCCAAATTCTGTCTTGGTGTTGTCCATTTGAGGGCAGAGGTCCCAGGCTTGTTAAAGCCAGCGTAAAATGAGGATTGAAACTGCCCTCTCTGGGGTGAGAGCCATGCTGAAAAGATTGGCTAGTTTGGAAGCTAAGGCTTGTAAACATTTTTCCCCTTCTAGACCTTTCCCCTACTAAAAATGCTTTTTATCACTTTTACCGAACTATAGCTCCAACAAAGTTGATTAGGAAAGTAAGTTATTTAAAAAAATATATAACCATCCAAAAAATAAGAAGACATACATTGTAGTCAACTATGAAAGAACATGTAATGTAAGAAAATATTATTTGATTAAAAAAATTAGGTCTTAAATTGGTCATCAGTTATTGGAATCATGCACTGGTAAATCGATGAGTACGTGTTTTTTTTAGTTCAAGTGGCATTTTTCAGACCCCATGTCTGAAAAAGAGATGAATGATGTACTCCTTTATTAAAATGGATAATATTTTGATTCTGAACTATAAGTGTTTGTCCACTCCACAAAATATACCATTGGAAATTATGATAAATTATGATAAATTGTGATAAATTATTTGTTTGCTTGAGACTGAAGTATAACAGCTATGCTTTAGGAGTGGCCTTTTATTGTAGGAATTGTTTAAATACAGTTAGCCAAAATGAATTAAGTTGCTTTAATGGGAATAGTAGTTTGGGTGGTATTTTGAACTCATATTGGCACACATTTATATTAATTCAATGCGTCATTCAAATTGTATCAACCTACATTCTTCCTGTTCCCGTTTTTCAAGTGATTTACAGCATAAACTTTTGACAGTTCTGCATTCATAATAATGAACCAAATTTGACCTTAAATTTGGCTTTTACAATGCTTCACAATGATAACTGTAGACTATATTTCTTTTAATGCTTGTTTACCCCGTTCACATTTGCAATATAATCTCTCTCTCTCTCTCTCTCTCTCTCTCCATCTTTCTCTTCTATCCCCTCCTTTTGGCCTCTCTCTCTCTCTCTCTCTCTCTCCTTCCTTCTTTGCCTACCTCCCCCTTCTCTCTTTTGCTCTCCCTCCCACAGACACAAACACACACACATACACTCTATTTCTCCCCTGCTCTCTCCTCCCTCCTAACCTTTTCTCCATCTCTGCCTTTCTAATTTGCTTATTTGCACTTATACAACTACACAATACATAGACTTGTATAATCATGTTATTGATAACAAAGCTTGTCTTCCATCAAATCAATAAATATAGTAGCCACTCTGAAATGGTTTAAAGAAAGGAAAAAATGAACTCATCACCACAGTCACTTTCCAATGTTGTATTGTCTGCATCAAAATTTGAATTTTTAGGATGTGTAATCCTGGACAAAAACATATAGTTAAGATACCTATTTGATATGCAGTGTAAAGAGCAATCCATTGTCAGAGTGTCAGGCCTCATTGAACTGCATCAGAACTGAAGATTAAAGTCATCCATCGCTGCTACTACTCTAATTTGCCAAATTGAATAGCTGCTTTCTCAACATTTGAAGAGCCCTCATCCAGCTTCAAGGGTCGATACACTTTTTAACGCCAATTTAATATCCCATCATAATGTCACTCTTCTTGGTGCAGTCCCTGAATGTGTATATTCCTGTCAGTAACAGTTTTTTTTTGCCAAGGTCATAAAATGCATGGATGCTTAGCAATTAATTATAATTTGTAATGTACCATATTTAGTGGATGTGTATTAAAGCCAAGCTGGATCTGTGGCAAAATGATGAGATTAAAGTGATATTTATGTGCAGTTGTGATCCCCTCCAATTTTTATTTCATTTCCACATGCCGGTACTGGATTACATTGAATAATATAGGGAGGCGTTACATTAAATTAATCTAGATGATATTTAATTCTAGTTTCCTGTTTTCAGACTTCAGAGAGGGATTAATAAGTGATTTCAAACTACTTTTGTATGCATGAACATATCATTATTTGCACCGTGGCCTTCAACTTCTATATGAAAATTAAACTGGGAAATGCAAGCAACTTATTGTAAAAACTAGATACTCTTGTGACTTGATAATGATGCCAATTTTGGGGTCTAGAAGCTTTTCACACTCTTTTTTCATGATGTGATTCAATCTTATTCTAATTTTTTGTGGCATGAAACTTTCTGGAATGTTCACAGATGTTTCTGGTTTGACACGAGATAACACATACACATACATGTGAAGCAGATGATATTGGGCACATGTACATGTAATGGTTGTCATACGTGCCGGTGTGCTTCACGCTGGGATGATGGAGACCAGAAGAATGTACGATATCTCCTGTAATACCCCAGTTGCGGCCAGGGTACCGGTATAAATCCAGCCCTAATTCAGCTCCTTTAGTAACAGAGTCAATTCATTCCTGATCCCCCCAGTCTCATCGGGAGTTGATTGTTGGAAAAATATGGCTGAATTGGAGAAATCCTAGTGGGAAAATGGGTCTCCCCGTCCGGCCTGACAGGCTCAACCCTGGATATACCAAATAGACAGATGTATACAGCTTTGATCTTGTGTGAGGTTGGTTGTAAGAGGGTTAACTTTGGGGTATGTCTGTTAGGAGTGCCAGCTGCTTTGTGAGCTAGCTGAGTCACAAAATATAGGTGCAAGCAGAGGGGGGGGGGGGGGGGGGGGGNGGGGGGGGGGGGGTGGAGAGAGATAAATATAGACAGACAGGGAGAAAAACAGACAGAGAGATAAGCAGAAAGGGAGAGAAAGAGACATACATACATATACAGGGGGATGGAGAAAGAAAAATATAGACAGACAGGGAAAGTAGAAAGAGAGGTAGGCAGAAAGGGAGAGAGAGGAAGATTAACAGACACAGACAGACATACAGATAGAGAGATGGGGGATGCGAGTGACAGACAGAGACAGAGAGAGAGAGAGAGAGAGACAGAGAGAGGTGGGAGCAGGTGAGAGGACTTATAGAGAGGTTTTAGCGTGAGGAGTCAAATGCAGCAAGGATAGTCGGTCAGTGCCTCTCTCTCTCTTGGTAACGATCTTGGTTTGTTCAATGCACAGTCATTCTTTGCTCGTTATTTTCTTTCTGAAGAGGAAAAAAAGCTAAAGTAGGTACAAATTCCAAGAAATGTAGAGCTATTCTGTAAATTAATGCTTTACTTTTGACCTACCGCATGTGGGACACAAGTCACACATTTCATGAAAGATACAATTATTTCATTAACTATTTTCAGTAGATTAACAAGATCTACTGTAACTAGTCAGTCTGTAGGCGCTTGTTCTGGAAACATGCATGGGTTCAAATATGTCTATATTTCCATTTGCAGTATACATGGTATAAAGGTTTAGCAAGTTAATCCTCTCAGTCTCCATTCAGGCTCTTCTTCTTTACCTTGCTGCTCTCGTCACTAGAATCAGACATTTGGAAGAATTCTTATTTTCCTGACTTCAATCAAAGACAACTGATTGGAGAATGGTTCTATCCATAGATGTATTGGTCCTACCCCTTCAACAGGCTGGATGGAGTAATAAGGCTGTTTTGTTTAAATTCACATTCATGGATCCGTCCATCAATAACTGCCACAGCTTGCTTGAATTCATGTTGCATGTCAGTGATGATAGAAGCCCTCCATGTCGTATGTGTGATACGTGCGACCATGACGGGGCCAGAGCTTCTCGGGGACGGGCTCCCGAAGGAACGCCTGTGCAACCCACTCCAGGTCCCAAGGAGGGGGCCAAGGGCTTAAGCTGGGCTGTTGGACTGAGAAGCCAGCCAGAGAGAGAGCTTGTCTTAACGATGATTGGTCTTGACGGGATGGTGATGGGGCTAATTTTCTAGAGGTGTGAGAGGATAAACGAGGCCAGGAGACATCCCAGAAAATCAAGCCTTTTTTTTCCTTTCCTCCTCTATCGTTTCACAGTATATGCGTTGTCGTGGTAACTTGAGGAGCTTCATTAAACCCTAAGCCGCAGATGGTGTACATACGTGATGATATTTGGGCCAAACGGCCCGGTGTTAAGTGACTGAAATGTGGCAAAACTTCACACCGGTCTCAAAGGATTGGAAACAAAGTCTTCTTGTGAATGAAGATTTAGTCCCTTACCGTATCTGTTCTTGATTCCAACTTCTTTTTCACTTGGATATCTACATTTCTCAACTTTATTCCTCCTCTTTTACTTTCATTCTTTCCCTTTGTTTTCAATTCTCTTTCTGTTTTTTCTCTATTTAATCACTATTTGTATCTTTCTTTTCACCTTTATCATTCAATTCTCTAATTTAATATCCAAACCTTTCTTTTTGGGGGTCTTTTTCTCTCTTTTTATTTTTATTTTTATATTATCTACCGTCATTTCAAGAACCCGATCCCTGACATTTGCTGTACATCTAAAGTTATACCTTTTTTTGTGGCAGAAAAGGAGTTTCTTTTCAAACAATTTTATTTTAAAGGAGATACACTACTTTCTCATGACACAGAAACCTTAGAATAACCTTTTGTAGGTAAACAAACATGTTATCTTTTATCTCATGTGTCTTTTACATGAATGTAAAAGATTAAAAGCATTCCCACATGTAGCTAAATATTTGGTTTGAAAACAAAAGCAAGTTCCGTCAGCTGGACATCTAGAGTGTATCTAGTTCTGATGTAGTCTGTTTAACAGACCTATTGATAATTTGAAGAAGAGAGCAGAAAAAAAAGAAAAAAAATGTGGAAGAGATTGGAGAGAGAACAATGGCTCAAGACATAACATTTAGTTGCTACTTAATTCTTTACTGTTTCCAATCCCAGCATTTACCACAAATCTTTCCTTTTGAATCATATCGTGGGCTATGAAACACCCCAAATCCAGCAAAAATAGATTGTATTTTTGAGACTAAGAACAGTCATTGAATGCTACTTTTTCATGTGAGAAATGGTTCACTTTCACTTTGGGATACCGAGAAATCTGATCCTCTATTTGTCTTACCCAATGTTAGGCTGCAGAAGACAAACTTTAGATGACTTCTGGACAAAACATGGCATAACTCTTCCAATTCGGGCAAATCGGAGAGGCCCCTCCAGCCGTCAATCATAGCCCGTTTTCTTCATGTTCTCAACATATGCACCGATTTGAGTGACAATGTAGTAGGGGGTATATGAATACCCCCAATACGTTATAAATGTTTCCTGTGCTATGTTAGCAGCGATCCAAAACATATTCAGCGAACCAAAGGCAACACGATCATGCATTTCATGTCAAGAGAGCCTGGATAGAATCCATTATAGCATACCCCAATACACATCTGTAAATATTTCTTTTGCTTATATTCCCAGGGAACGGGTGCAAAAAGGTACCAGTGTTGAGCAATCATTTCTTAAAGGCTTGTCATGTTTCTTGGGGTATCAAATGGTTGTTTATCTGCAATGTACATGTATGTGTATTTCCAGATTTTTTTTTTACAGAGCTAACAATTACTAGAAGTTTTTGCTACTGTGGTTTTTTCAAGTGGCAGGTGTATTAAAGTGTCATACATTTTCTCTATCTCAAAACCATCTTTATTTTGTCCTTTTGAGTTATCCTTTTGCCTAAAATTCATACATGTATGCCTTGTGAAATTTGAATGTTTATTTAGTAGTATCATCATGTCTAAATTATTGTTCTGATTGTTTCTTCCATGTACAGATACCAGCAGACACCGCTGATCTACCAAGCCTCTCCATACTACGTCACCCAGCCCACGTTTGCTACTGTCCCCGCCCACTCCCCGACTGCTACCCAGCCATTCATCGACTACACCTATGCCGCACACCAACAATACAACCAGGCGGGAACCTTCGGTGAGCAGTTCAGCTACGCCAGCACGCCCCACGGCTTCGTCACGCCTGCCTACAACCTAGCGGCCGTCCAATCGACCGGCTCGCTTCCCACCGCCGTCAACCAAGCAGCGCAGTTCTCGCAGTTCCAGGCAGCCCAGCCTACAGTCGCTGCAGATCATACATGTTTGCAATAACTTTGATCCAATGCCACCGCGATCGCCTATCTAGATTCTTCTTTTTATTTTTCTTTGGAAAGGGAATTCATTTCTTAGATTTCTGATGGAATCTCTTTCGACTGGAGGACATTTGGTTCTGAAAGCATCTTTCAATTCTGTTTATTAGCCACGTTCACAGGTATTGTTCGTGAACTGCAGAGGGTTGCAGCGAGACGGCCAGGCTCTCCTTTCTTATCGACTAGATTAGTCGTGAGGGACGTGACGCATGGAGAGCGGTACCTCTGCCGTTAATCGCCTTTCTGTGTCGTCCATCTTCACAAGGATGTATAGAAGACACGTGAGAAAAGAAAGGATGTACTGCCATATTGCACTGTTATGCAACGTATAGCATTCACACAATTTGTACAGAGAAATTATGAGAAGTAAACTTGTTGGAAAAAAAAAGTTTGTGATTTTGTCTACGTCCTATGTCAGTGCACCTAATGTATTGTGTATTCATATTATACAGTCAAAAACTGTTTCATATTTGTAGCTATTTAAGCACATTGCCTTCATTTTTGTTTTTGTCATTGGTCTTTTTCTTTTGTTTGGAGACTGTTAACTACAGAGTTGGTAACCCTCGTTCGTAGTCTACCATATCTGAAACGGGTTCCTTGTGTATGGTTATGCTTGTTGTAGTAACGGTTTCACCGTGAAGGAGGTCTTAACTGACATAGCACCAGTCACTTCTCACAAATATATCTTCAAAAGAATTGCATTTACTACCCACTATCTTATATTCAGCACAATTTATCAAACGACACCTAATTTCTTGACAAAAATTGTTGCTTCTTCAATTTCAAATTTTACTCTATGGACAGAACTGTGATGTAAAGAGGAAAAATATTAATGTATAAAATCTAGCCAGCATTTAGTAATCATTACATTGTATTATGTACTTATTGGTCACTTCTATATGTCACCTTGAATACATCTATTTATTTGCGTGACGAATATTAATACTCCGTCCAGCTGATGATAAGTTGTAATTATAAAAAAAAACATGAATTGAAATGAAATGTGCAAGCATGCCAAAATAGCGGCTGATTTAGAGATGAAATTCGTGCTAAATATCTGCTTTCAGAAAATGAAGCAAAAGCGAAATGCAATGTGTATTTTTTTTTGTTCTTAGCATATAATGCGAGACGCTAAAGTATATTTATCACCCATTTTTTTTCTTCTTCTTTTGTAGATCATATATCAACCCAGTTAGACGACCCCTTGTCCATTTTATTTGGGGTTTCAACAATAATCACCTTTTGCACCTATTTTAATTGGTATGACAGCTAGATACTAGCAGGAAACATCTGGGGTTACTTCTCATTTAGCCCCTCCTACTTGCTTCATATGCATGATTATGCTATTGAGTGACTAATTTCTATCTTATGAGCAAATAAAGCTACAATTTTTGTTGAAGGAAATCTTTTATTTTCTTTATAACCTTTACTTTAGCTCATGTATGAAAACCATGCACTCATTTTTATTCAGAGAAAACAAAAAATCAGAAATAAAACAAAAATTGTTAAGCCAGTTCTGGTAAAGAGCTATACAAGGGTTAGTTCCTTTCACAAATGAATATGAAACAACTTTACTGGCAAAATTCAATTGTAAAAAGAGAGGGAACCAAACATTACTGTTTGTGAAGGGGGAGGGGGGGGGATGGAGGAAGTGCCATGTAGCAATGTCATGTGACTTCTTTTATTGGATAATCCTCCCAAGTAGTTTCCAGATTAAAGGATTTAGGCCTAAATCTCGGGTCCCCCCTCTACCCCGGATCAGAGAGCGAGTGATGGGTTAACGATAGAAATTGACACATTGTGCCGTTTAACAGTGCCCCCTTTTTTTACAACTCTGATTGTTGAAACTTGTCATCACGGATTTCGTCCAGCCCTCTTCTTTTTTTTTGTTTACTTCTTGTGAAATCTTTGGGGTGGTGAATTTTGAAGTTTGCTCAGAGTATCCAAGAGTCTAGTGAGATGGAGGTGTTGATTACATGTTTGACATGACATTGAGGGGGAGAATGGTGGTTTGGGAACAAGAATAACAAACATGTTGGACCTTGTTGGCCAGAGTATGGAATGAAGAGGCCCCTCCACCTCATCCTGTTGCAACTACCTACTTGGGTAGACTCAGGAACTTTTCCTTCACATGCAAAAATTCAAGAGTACTTTTTTATTTCATGAATTCTTCCTTCATTTCTTTTGTAAGGGAAAGGGTCATTAATGTCCTTTGGAAATACTTTGGGGGAATTGTCAGTACTAATGGTGGAGAATACTTATGAAATTTGGAAAAGTACTGAACAAAATGTTTTCTTGCTTTAAGCTTACTACAAATAAGATTGCGGATTGTAAAATGACAGTTATGTGAGGGTCATTTATAGCCTTTTCAAAGAAAATAAATCCTTTAAACTGAGTCATGTTATGAAGTCACCCTAGAACTATTTGCAGAATTGCCATCAACTTAAATTGATTGTTTAGGGGGGCTCTAGGAAAGAAAGACAAGTAAAAGCATGTGCTCTTAACACTATTAACCAATCAGCACAGAATATCTGCCCTTGATGATGAGAATAGTATTTGCTGACTGACCTATTTCTTTTTTGAAAAAAATCAACCTGGACATAAGTAAGTGTCTCTTCTCTGTTCTGTCCTGTCCTGTAGTATCGTCCTTTTTTTGTCCTCTGTATTTTGGTAGGTGCACTATATGCTTGTATCTGTGCATTTTATGTATAGCAGAGAGAATCAGAGAATAAGTTATATGAATGTTTTATGACATGAATCCAGATTGTTATTACAGAGATTTACATGTAGTACATGTTTATGTCCAAAAGGGTGAGAGATTGTAAATGCTGAGGACAAAATTGTTTAGAAAACAAATCACTTATGATATGAAAATTTCAGATTCAGTGTACTATTATTATTACTATTATGAATATCTATTTGGTATGATTAATTCTCATTTTCATATTTAATATTCAAGCATTATGTCTATCAATATTATTATTACATGTTAATAACTATGAGTAGTGTATATAGATAAGGTCGATGGTTTTATATTAAACTATGTAGATATTCAAAATGCAAACTTAGACTAGTTTTAGAGCATATCTAGTTGTAATAGATATTGTACAAGTAATATATATGAATGTATTCTTGATATAAGTACTTGAATATATGCCATGGGGTTTTTCTTATGGAACATGCTTTAAGAATGTATAATTTTGATTTTTTTTTTTCTGAGCAGTCTTCACAGCTAAATTTCCTACATAATGTATCAAAGAGCTATTTGTTACAATATTCTTCATAGAATTTGGCTGATTTTGCCGATGTGAGGAATATTATTCAGTCCTGTGCTGTAACTTGTGAAAGCTGAAGACATTGTACAAAGGATGAGACAACGAAAATGTCACTATCTATTTGTTTTTCTTTTGGTCATCAAATCTTTTCAATCAAATAAAAATGAAGTAAGGTATACGAAACCTGTTCTTTCAAAAAGAGAATACTTTATGCATCTTATCATGAAATAATTTTTTTTGTATTTTTTGGATGATATGAAAACCGTTTTTTTTTTTTTACAGTAACGTATGGTGTCTTGACTTCAAATGGGCTTTGTCCAGTGTTAAATCAAAATGCTTTTATACCATCACAGAGAGGGAAGAAATATTTGACATCTGTAGCTGACGATCTTTCAAACATTTCTTTGTGTAATGAAGGACTTCCTTCTGTCTATGTTCATCGAAGGATTCTAGTTTAACATGTTGTAGGCCTAGCAAATTGTTCATAATGAGAACAAAACAGAACTGTGCATTAATTGATAAGCTGTCAAATTGTTTTATATATATGTCGAGTAAAATATAACGAACAAAATGTCTTGTACAAATAGTTAGCTTAACAAAAGAGGTAAGGGGTAGTTAGATTTAGATATTAATTGTTAAATGTTATGATTCGTACTCGTCGTCAGATAATTACAAGAGCTTTGGCGTCGGACAAACTAGCGTCTTTCGAGGACAAAATAGCAATTAATGTAAATTATATTAAAGTACCAAGCATAGGCCACTTTTAATCTTATTAATTAATTTTATTTTAAGTATGGCAATTAATTTTGTTTTTATCTAATCATGTAAAGCTATACCTAGTGCATTTATGTAAAATATATTTTAGAGAATACACCAGAAACTAAGAGGGTCTAACAAACATTCTAATAGACATTCAGTAACTTCGTAAAATCATTCTTTGACTTGATTTTTTAAAGGACAGCAGCAAAACAACAAAAAACACTTTTCTGATTTTTACAAGCAGTCACAACCAACAAAAATGTTGATGAAATGATGAAAGCTAGCTGATCATGTATTTATCAAAAGCAATAAAAAGACGTGAAACGAAAGTCGAATATCTGATGGAATAAATATGACAATCTTTATAATCGCTTTCGTTTTCTTTGTACAGAATAGTTCTCTCTTTTCTTTCATTTTATACCAATATAATCATTTTTTATTTGTTCTTCTTTTTTTCTTTTTCAAAATCCTTAGCCCACTTTGTCATCTGTTTTTTGCGTAGTGTCGGTAATGAACAAAAGAAAAGCAAATAACCGCTGTACTGTACGTTACCACGATGGCCTATGCAATTCAACATGTCTTCCAATTATACTACATGTACTGTAAATTAGCATCGTATTTATAATCGTAGCTCTCTTTTTTTTTTTCATTGTTAAGACTTGAAGGGGCTGTTCTCATTACCAGGTAATCATGATTCACTCCTCATAACACACATTCAATGCAGTTTGGAGCAGTGTTATTGGAGGAGTTACATGTGAAATTCTGGATTGTGTCAACATGCCCCACGTAGGAGAAAGCTGTTTAATATGGAAGAAAGATGAAAAAAAGGCAAAACTATTACCATGTATATTCAGGGTAGGTTATCTGTTATGCCACCATGTATGTCATAGCTTGGCAAGAATATAGTTAATGTAATATTAAGAAAGAGAAGAAAAAAAATGACATCGCCAATAAATTACAAGGAATAAATATGGAACAGCTTTTTGTTGGTGTGTATCATTAAAGTTGTGATATAAAGGAGAATTTCACTCTTTGTGAATGGGTCATGAGGTGGTCAAAGATAGAGGAATCTTTGTGATCGAGGAAAATGAGAATTCTATCTTTTTTCAAATGAATGTTGAGAACAGACAGTGTAATATTGACTGAGGTGATGCTGATGAGTTCAACCATGATAACGGTTAAGAAAATGAGTAGGATGATCGAGTTGGTTAATTATAAAGAAATTGATGATGCTAGATGTTGATGATGATGATGAGGCAGAGGAGGAGGAGGATAATTTTTAACATGTTGGTATTTATGATGAAAGAGATGGTGGCGATGATGAAATTAGTTGTGCTGATGATGATAATGGTAATGCTATGATGATGGTGACGATAAAGGAAACAGTGGTGGTCAGTATAATGATAAGATGCTGGGGGGAAATGGTGATGATGATAATGATGGTGATGATGATGATGATGATGATGATGATGATGATGATGATGATGATGATGATGGTGATGATGATGATAGTGATGTTGGTGATGAAGAAGATAATTGTGGGAATGTTGAGGATGGTGAATTTGGCAATTCTGAAGATGACAATGATAATGGTTGTGAAAATAACGTGACCATCGCCATCAGCACTGTCATTATCTTGAAGAACGAGGATAGTAAGAACAAGGATGGCAGATGTTCTGTTTAAAAAAAAAACATTGTGTAAGCCAGCAAAGTGACCTACAATCAAATATCTGGGCATTCAATGCTGAAATTAATACCATTACAACACTGTAAAATAAACTTGCATCTCACAAAAAGAAGAATGGGGTTCAAATTTCAACGTACTTTTGGGGAAAAGGGTGGCCCCTTGGTCCATGGAGTTGAACATCCGATCTGGATGCTTGGAGGAGCAGGAAAGACGATGCGGTATGTTTGTCTATCAACAAGTTATGGACCTTTGCGTCAACTGGCCTACATGATATGTTAGGGGCTCCTGAATAGGGATGTCTCGACGACAAATAGATCAAGATACATGCATTGCTGGCAAGGATGATGGTGATAGTGATGATGATGATGGTGATAGTGGTGATGATGATGGTGATAGTGATGATGATGATAATGGTGATGTTGATGATGATGTTGATGATGATGATAATGGTGATGTTGATGATGATGGTGATGATGGTGATGGTGGTGCATGATGGTGAAGATGATGGTGATTATGATAGCGATAGGGTAATGATGTTATTATGACGATAATGATGTTGATAGTGATGATGCTGATTATGGTGATGATGATGATGATGCTGATTATGGTGATGATGATGATGATGATGATGGTGATGATAGTGATGATGATGAGGATGATGATGCTGATTATGATGATGATGATGATGATGATGATGATGATGATGATAGTAATGATGATGGTGCTGATGGTGATTGTAATAGCGATGATGATGGTGATGCTGTTGGAGATAGTGACGACTGACGAGATAATAAAAGATATGACAGTAGGGGTGATACTATATTCCGATTGTTGAGAATCAGTCCCTCCTACCCTGCTTATTTTTTCTTCTCTTAAATGCATGCTTCTGAAGATATTTGGTAAGATGGTGATTTAGGCCAGATTCCAAGATAAATCTTAAATTATGTTCCTTCTCTTCCACTTTGTTTTCAATCTCTCCTAGTCCCTTCTCCTGATATTTCTCTTATTTACTCTTTGCTCTCTTCCTTTTCTACTATTTTTCTCTAACACAATCTCTGCCCCTTCTCTCTCTCTCTCTCTCTCTCTCTCTCTCTCTCTCTCTCTCTCTCTCTCTCTCTCTCTCTCTCTCTCTCTCTCTCTCTCTCTCTCTCCCTCTCTTCCCCTCTCTCTGTTTCACATTTATTTTTTATCAGCTAGCATAAAGTTTCCTGGATAAATGGGGCAATCACACAACGTACACTAAGAAGCACTAGAGGGCGCTAGTCCACAACTTTGATTGGGCAAGTTGCATCTTTCTGAAAAATAAAATCTACTGATATAAATTGATTAAAATGTCAATGAATGGATAAGTGCCTGCGAGGATAAATAAGTAGTTGGATAAATTATCAGAGAGATGGTCTGGGAGATAAATAGATATATAAAATATATCTAAATACACTTCCTGAAAACACCACGGCAGAACTACGGGTCATTGTGGCCAGTGTTCAGTGTAAGTACAATTGATACACAGCGTTTAAAGAAAAGTCCAATCACTCTATATTTTTATGATTACATTGCTTTAATTTATTGCATATCTTCATGAATCACATTCACAAATACCAAATAACATATATGGCTTTAAAATCATGATTTTTCTGCATCTTCAAAAAATATTTAACAGTACAAAAATCTTCCAGCTGAAAGTAATATATCACAAACTTAAGCTTTATCAGATAAGCTGTTTTTCAAAAGTCTGTTTTCTTACAAAAGGTAAACATAAAGCTGAAATATATTCTTTACATATCATCAAGTACTGTCCCAATCATAACATTTTTGGGGTAATAATGCACGTAAGAGAAAGATCCGATGTGCAGTCATTGTACTTACATGCAGAGCTAGTGGTGTTGGGACTAGGACATCCAGGGTTCAAAACACCTTTTGAATACTAGTGCTCATGTTTACAGCATTAAAGGTGAAGCCCACCCTGATATTACATGACAACTCCAAAAATGTATAACTTTCTTATTTTTAATCAGATATTGCTCAAACTTTCACTTATTTGTTTCTGTCATTTTTATGCTTTTATTAAAACCAACTTAATATCAGGGTGGATTTCCCGGCCTCTATTTCCCGGCCTCTAGTCTCTTTCGACGGAAATTTTTAAAAACACAGCTAAGAGCACATTTCTTCCTTTGCATCTGGAATAGTGTCCATAGATTTATACATGTAAAAAAATACCAAGGGGTAAGTTTAAAAAAAAAAAAATAGATATATAATCACACTTTTACCAGACACGATTTGACTTCCTTAATTATTTCTATGAATTGTTGACAAGAAAATAAGATATTTTAGCAAAATGCAGTTGGTGTCTTTCCCACAGCTTTTGAACTGAGCTTGGGCAGGCATGCAAAACGGTCAAATCAAATTCATTTGGTACCTGCCATGAAAAAAATATATATGTAGAGAAACTTTGTAAAATGTAAATTTGCAGTATGATTGATGACTATAATTGTACAATACCTTATTTGATATCGTTGTAATTACTTGTGGAGAAGGGCTCTTTAATATAGTTTCAAAGCATTAGATCACATCACAAAATTATATATTTCTGATAAAAATTTAAACAATAATATACGGTAGTTCTTTAAAAACAATTGCTGTCTTAACAAACTTGGCAAAGTCAGGACTCAAAACCCTTTCAGATAAAAATTGAAACAATAAAATGATTCTTTAAAAACACCAAATGTACTTTGCAAAGTCAGGACCTAAAAACCTTTTTGGAAAGTTTTAGGCAAAGGACTGGAGAGGTTCATTCATCATTTTTAGGTTGATGATGTATAACAACCACACCACTGTTATACTGTCTTTGGTGTAATTTAAATTAACATAGCACGTTAATGTCCACACACATACACACTTGGCACATTATAAGCAAGGTATACTAACATTCTTGTATAATCGATACAGCAGCTTTGGTACATTAGCTGGGAAGCATCAATAGATCACCATGCACACATCAGTATAATATGTCCAATTGACAGTCAATTTTGTTTAATTCTAGGATACCATGTGGTTTTCACCTGTGCCGGCCCAAAAAATATGGAAATAAATAAGTAGAAATTTGCAATAATTCACTGGGATTTTTGTTTTCTTTTACCAAGGGCCGGTTTTTATTACTTTTTTTTTATTTACTTTTCGAAATATTTATAATTTTTTAATGTTTAGGTCCCAATCAACATTTTTTTTAGTGTATATATGTATATTTTGCATAAAAAATTGAATAATTGTAAAATGCATTTCACTCTAGATTTTCTTCACTGTTGTTTTTCCTCCCCTTTCACTTCAAATTTCATATAGTGCATTCAAGTCAATTGTATACAATTTTTTAAAGAGAATTAAATTTCAGACAGAACAGTGACCACAGCACAAATGCACCCACAGACTAAGGCTAGTTCTCAGCCGTCAGCTATTCTATATGAGAGATGTCCACCAGCGTCCATCCCCCTCGACCGTCTATGACGAGCTCGGCGTCATGGAAGCGTTTGAGCGTGACGTGATGACCTACGCTGATCAGGGTCATCTTAGCTTCTTGACAGAGACCGTAAAGCTGGGCCTCCTTTTCGCTCGGTACTGCGCTGGTTGCTTCGTCCAGTACTGCCATGGTGAGATAGAAAATAGGTTATCACATTCATGGTTGTCTCAAGAATATAAATTATACATATTTTTTTTGTATCCATTAATGTTTTCAATTTCATTGTAAACTGCTCAACTTATATGCATACATACCCTAATTAATTATGATGCTAAATACAATCATTTTGAAATATTGCACTCATGAGCTTACATCATTTTATTTTATAATGTGTGATAATTTTATTGTAGCACATTGTTATTAATTTATTCATGTATCAGATTCTACAGTTTCTTTGACTTTATGTACGTAATTTCTACCATTGTTATGTATCTGTTTGTATTTTTATTTGAAATCCAACCTCAGTTTTGGTTCCAATAAAGAAATAATGATACATCGTGCGGTTCCTGTATGAATATACTAGTTCCTGTTTTGCCCTGGCCCCTATTTCACAAAACTTGTTATCTATAGCAAGTTACAATAACTGTGTTAAGATATTGAAATCATGGCATTTGATTGGCTGAGAGCAATTTTGCCATAGATATTAAGCATTTGTTATTGATAACATGTTTTATGAAACAGGGCCCTGATCCAGGCAAATTCTCTTTGATCAAAATGTGGGCATCATTACGCTTAATGTCAAGTACATTTTGAACCTAATTGCGTATTTGGAGTTCTAGTAACGTTGAGAAATAAAGCACAGAATCACTCCGAACCGACAGTGAATGTTCAAGACGAATACAGGATAATCTACCAGGCGCAATTGGCTGAAAAGGTTGAGTTCTGGTCATGCGATTGCATTGTGAAGAAACGGTGTGGAATCGACCAGAAAGGTTGATCATCTAGCATATAGGAATTTGTGTGTATTGCAAGGTTGTGGAATCATCAAAATGATAAGAAATTTGGCCAAGTCTTGGTAAAGTTACAAACACTGTACACAGAAAGATGTATATGGGCATACACGAACACGTGACGTAAAAATCCTACCCGGAGATTTACGATGTTACATGACATATTTAGAATATGAAAGGCATTTGAAGAGCCATACTTTTCAGGGAACATGTCTTATCTGATGTTCTTCCACACTTGCATAATAAGAATGATAACGCTCACAAATTATTTTTCACCTCTTCCCAGAACTCAACCTTCTCTTTAGGAAATATGCAAAGAGTGTCAAATACTAGATCATGTAGTCTCATATGTGCATATACATGTAGTTGTTGTACTTTTTCAGTGAATGTAATTTCCAGTAATTTTTCTGTTTATTTGATGTCATCTTGCTAGTCCCAACAACTTACATGTATCTATAGCAAAAGTAACAACTCACCAGAATTAACTTGCGCCAAATTTTCTGGAGAGTAGGATTCCATTTTATACCAGAACTCAAGCTGCCACATTAAAGACTTGACAATATAAGAACTTCCATAAATTTGACTGCCACATTCCTTCAGATTTTGTTGCAAGGATATCGTACAGTGCAGTGGGCTAACATGCATTAAAACTCACAAGCAAACTTAGGTCTTTGGTACAGCAGTCTTGCAAACGCCAGACACTGGGCCTCTCCAGGCGTCAGCACGTCGTACCAGTTCCAGGAGACTGGTGTATCTAGCCCATCACAGCGCTGGACCAAGCCCTCAAGGCCTACCTGGTCCAGGATCTGACAGGGATCTGGGTCCTCATCAAGTAGACTTCTTGAAAATCTCAGGGAGTCTTTGGATGGGTATGTTATCTGAAAATCAAAGAGGACCATATGAAGTTGAGGTGAGCAACAATATTTTTTCTCCATTAGAACAAATATTCTGATTACCCGAACACAATCAGTATTTATTTACCGTACCTTGTAAGATATGATTGTATAATCAGAACATTTTCTCATCACCTCTAGTGATTAGATGAAATTCTTCAAGGATATTCATTATTTTTGTTATTATTATATCATTTTTTTTATTATTATTAATTTGGCATCACCTGTGCCTGGATGGCGAAAAGTGAACTGAATCACTGCAACCGTCAGGTCTCTCCTCCCGGTATAACTGATAGGGGGTGAGCAGGTGGACCATTACATCAGGGTTCCCCTACATATCATTGTCAGCTTAAGCCCCACTGCACTACTTGTAGCTACTTGCTCCCTCTATATAGAAAACAAAGTCTAATCGGTGACCATTGGACCCCCATGATCCTCTTTTTCTTATGTTAATTGAGAGCCAAGTTGATGAAATAACTGCCTGTCCAGTGACCATGCAGGGAGGTCTAATCCCTCCTGGCCTAAATAGTGCAGTGAGGCCTTAAGTATTGTTAAGACCATTGTTAGCTTTTGTTGCAGTTTTGAAGCTGAAAAATTACCACAGAGAAATTGTTGTTGGAGCATGAACTTTGTAATTGACTGGGGTATTACAAATGCATTTGAAGTATTCGTACCTGTTCCATCAACGTTCCATCCGAGAGGTACGCCTTCTGCGGGAGGAACATGATGTCCCGTGGACGTACCCCTCTCTGCTCTACAGTACCACTCATGACTGGCCACAGACCATGGAGAACTCGGAGAAGTGATGTTTTACCGCTCCCCGTTGAGCCTGTGATCAGGATGTTACGTCCTTCCACCACCTCTATGGTCAAATCTGGACAAACGATGTTGATATGAAAAAAGCAACAGTATACTTTATTTGCAAGAATTCTACTTTTGTGAATTTGTGAATGGATATAGGGTTGCGAATTTTAACATCTTATGAAAATGAGCTGGTAATGCAAGTGCAAAAACGTTTTGTAATAGCCCAAAGTAAATGATCATGAAAATAACAATCATGAAAATAAATGTGTGTTGCTATTACCTAAGGAATATCTGAATATGAAAATATTAGGCAATACAGAACCGGGCTCATATAGTCAGAGAAGAGTTAGTCAATCAAAAGTCTGCTACCAACTTTGTTTTTAGGTTTCAATTTGTATTTGTGTTTATATTTCCTCATGATAAACCAATTGAGAAATGACATGAGAAATAACCTGAGATTCATTGTTTCTTCTATTGAGCCTGCTGAATCTGGATTCGCCTACCAGCTCAAAACCATTACCGATAGTTTGTTTGATTAATTTTTTTTTTTTCAATCAACAAAAGTTAAAAAATACAAATATAATCATATTGTAGTATAAATGATTTAAACAATCATACCTTTCAAAATACACATAGTTGAGACAAATTATTTCAAAATATTTATTTTAAAAAAAGGGTAAAATGTCGCTCTGCGTTTTATGCACTTCCATTTAGTTTCAAGCAGAAACAAGTTTTCAAGTCCAAGAATATTAGAAACGATATTAACAATTTTGGCAGTATCAAACTGCCTCTGGAAATGAAAACATTAAACAACCCTCTTGAGACTCATCTATATTGACAAACCTTTGATGAGGATGTCCTCCTTGGATGGAGTTGCCACGGCAACCTGGTCCAGCTGGAATGCAATCAGACTGTCCACGCTGCTGACCTCCTCCTCCTCCCCCTCCTCTCTTCTCCTTCCAGGAACCCCCTCCCTAGCATCCTCTGACAGGTATTCCCTGTCCCTCTCCATCTCTGAGATGAGGAAGTGCGTGTCGGAGGTCATGGTCGGGGTCATGTCGCTGTCGGGATCGAGATGGAGGACGTTGCGCGATGATGATTCGTCTGTTTCAGGAGACTTCTCGGTGTTGGGCGATAGCTTTTCTAAGCTTTCGAGAAGCTCCCCAATCCTAATAGAGAGAACGGTATGGAGGAGATGTATGAAGCCAGAAAGTCACCCAGAAATTATCCTGTAGGTCTTTTTACTACCAATTCACAAAGTCCTATACACCAGTAAACATGTTGCAGTATTATGATGAATATTTACCACTGCTGATCAATGAAGCTCACAAAAAATATTTATTTTACAATGTCTACATCACTCTTGTTATCTTAACATCTTGTCGATATTTGTGTCTCTGTTTGTCTCTGTTTCTGCTTAGTAATACTCCCTTCTACCCTCAACTCAAAGTCTTTTAATTCATCAGATTGTGAACAAAATTACCTAAAAGAGATTCACTAAAAACTGTCAATAGTGGGGTTGCTCCTGTTTCATACACGCAGACTATGTTACAGTGGAAAACTCTGATCCTCTGATAGGAAGTAAAATGAAGGCCCTGTGTAGAGAAGAGTCACCACCTTTCCATTCATACATACATACAAAGTTATAGTAAACCACTCCTGTTGCCATTTCTTAATTTTTCAATTTCTTGCTAGATCCTTATTTCATGGTGTAATATTTTGGTTCTTCTGTTTATTGCAGACTCGAGTTCTCTCGGGCCCTCCCGCCACCTGGCAGGACACCAGTTCCCATGACATCCTTTTAGGGGCCATTGCCACCCTGCAGTCAGGGTCCTCCTCATCCTTGATGTGACTGAACATCAAGGGCATGGGCGATGGCGGCTTCTTGGACCTCCTTGGCAACAATAGCCAGCTCCAGACCTCCGCCGTCCCTGCTACCTGTAGCCAACCCCCCTCTGCCCCCGCTGCATCCACCTCTATCTCTGGCTCAAGGGACTACCAGACCATCATTATCTCTTCGGAACCACTCAACACACCAAGGCTACAAAGCCCTAGGAGCAGAAGCAACCAGCTCTGAACTCTGACACAGACTAGTGGATAGTGAACTTTGTGATCTGTTTTACATGTATAGTCAGGTGGACGGTAGTCTTTGATCTTTTGGGCAGTTATATCGACTGTGAAGTATGATATGACGTTTGAAATGAAAAATAGAAGTTTTGATTGTGATGTTGACTTGTTATATGGTTTCATTATTTATTTTCTAAGTACAAGCTTTGCTTCTATTTAATTCCCATTTACTACTATAAATCTTGGGTTTTCTTTTACAACTGAGGTTGATAGTTTGTAATGTAATTCATTACTTTGAAACTTTCCTTTACCTTACACACAAAAAGGAGTTAAGGTTTTGTCTCACCTGTGGGTATAGCCACCTATATCAGAGATCTTGGTGGAAAGATCAATCAACTTGGAGAAGCAGCTAATCAGGTACATGGTCTGGAAGGAATACTGGGGATAAAGAGAAAGTAATGAAGACAACGTTATCAATGCTGGTATATATGAGTGATGGAAATTGACGCTGAAGGAAGAAGAGAGGGAAATAAAAAGAAAAGTAAGAGTGAGCTGATATGATGTGATTGAAGTACATGTATGGTTATATA
The DNA here is from genome assembly GCA_003118195.1 of Hemicentrotus pulcherrimus. NCBI lineage: Eukaryota > Metazoa > Echinodermata > Echinoidea > Camarodonta > Strongylocentrotidae > Hemicentrotus > Hemicentrotus pulcherrimus. The sequence continues at coordinate 70,091 of BEXV01000623.1, read as the reverse complement.
TGGTGACGAATATCATGATGGTGGTGATGATTATGATGATGACAAAAATAAACATGTTAGTGATGGTAATGATGATGATAATGACGAAGATGATAATGTTAGGGATAGTAATGATGATGTTGATGATGATGGTGGTGTTGATGATGGTGGTGTTGATGATGGTGGTAATGGTTACGATGGTGATTATGATGAAAATTATAATGATGATGATGATGATGATGATGATGATGATGATGATGATGATGATGGTGCTTATAATGATGATGATGATAATGATAAGGAGGTAGATAAAAATGATAAAATTTATAACAGTGATAATGTGTATGAACAGTATAATGCTACAGTTATTGCTCATAATGTTTACAAGACTGATGATCATTACACTGATGATGACAAGATGACCAAGAGTGTGATGCTTATGATACTACAAAGGATATGTAGATGATGACAATAACAACCATGCTGGTGAAGATACGACTAATGATGATTTACAAGCGAGAAAGAAAGCATGACAAAGGAGATGGCCTTTCTACTTACAGCACTGATGAGACCTGATATCTCTGAAGCAGGAACTCCATTGTATACTCCAGCAAATATTGGTATAGCAATTATGACATAACTCAGAATACTGCCAAGGTAATCAAACAGATTTACAGCAACTGCAAAAACAAAAAAAAGACCAACATTAGCCCCATTTACACATTATCAACACCATTTCGAAATTATTTGGATTTTTTTTGTCTACCATTTACACTACTGGAAAAACCCATTTAAAAATGTTGAAGTTTGCTCATACCAATAGTTTGGTGAATACCGGTAGTGCACATGCGTGACTCATCGGTGCCCTGCATGCGTAACCACGGAAGCGAGAAGTGTCACATGAGCAAAAATCGGTGAAACTTTGGTAGGCATTTAAAAGAACCACAATCTAGAGGTGGATTTTGTAAACCATTGTGAAAAGCTCTCGTTAAAACTATACCCCACACTTTAACACAGGAGTCAATGTAATCTGATTGGGTGCCAGAACCCCCTTTTTGTTTCTCTTGTTAAAACTTTGAGAGAGCTTCTACTATTACACAGGCACCAATGTAATTCTGATGGGGTACCACTACCTCATTTTGGTTTTTCTCGTTAAAAACTTGGACATGCAGCTAGAGCCTTGAGGCTCTGAGTGAGAGATTAAGATATTGGATTGCAGCTGGACTCTTCATCATCTTACATAATACTAGTGTAAACAAACTCTTACTTGGGCTCTGCCTGAAAGGAAATGAGAGGTAGGATATAAGTATTTTACTTGTTTTAAGATATTTTTATGTCAAATGCATTTGATTTGCCAAGCATTTCATTTCTGTTCATATCTTCATTAGGCATGGAGTTTGTAGGGGAAAAAACATTAGCCCGTAATATCAACCAAATATTTGCCTTCAGAACTAAACTTAAAAATTACTGTAGTTCATTGGTCTATATTATTTTTTTAGTTTATTGTTATTAGTTCTTTAGACATGGTTTCTTTCCATGTCAGAAAAACTGCCTGTCCTTATAAGGACTATCCCATTTGGTGTTAAAATCTTGCATTATCCTCTCATCATAAAACATACAAAGAACACATTGATTGATAACATTGGCTGACCAATACAGGTAGCTACCCACCATTGAGCCAGAACTCCCAGTTGGTCAGTGTCAGCTGGACGTCCACAAGACTGAAGAGCTTGCGGTCAGCATTGTCTTTTTCCACTTCACCGGCCGAGTAGAAGGCTACCGATTCTGAGTTGGCCCTCAGCTGGGCATGCTTGAACCTGAGAAAAAAAGGTGAACGCCATCTTCTATTTCATCTCAAACATATCACCTTCTCATCAATACAGTATTGGGTTGACACAATATACATTTAAGGTCCTGTGAAATCTGTGGTTACATACCACTCAGTTTGAGTGAAAACAGACTATCGTTAATAATACAAAAATTGGGAAAAACTTATATGATCAATTCCAAAATTCTTCCTACTATAGTATTACAACTTTCAACAATGTTACCGAGTCACTTTAAGATCCACAGGTGGTCATGATGTAACAGGAGCCTTTTATACATACATTTCATTGAAAAATTCTGCCTAAAGGCAAAAAATGAATAAAAATATGGCTGCAAAAGCAGGTTTACTGCATTGAATATTACAACATGATACATCTGGCCAAACAGTAAATAGAAGGCACAATATAAATGCATCAAAATAACCAAAGTCATGTACAACAATGTTCTTTTCTAAGATGATACATTATGTTCAATAAGTCAAATTAATCAAAAATTGATGGGCAAGTCCAAATTACTTAGTCCTAAACATTACTCACCACATCTAAGATATTAGTAAATCTGATCTTTGGTTTTAGTTAATCCTTTCAGGACAGGATATATTTTTTAAATTCCTATCATCAAACAAGATATCGTCATGAAACAAAAATGATGCAGTGTGCGCAGAAAACTGTGCCCTTTCTTCTCAATGTACCTAGCATATTTTGGGCTCTTAATCATAAGCCAAACCACAAAATGTAAAATGGTTGTCACAAAATAGCCAAACCAGAGTTTGAGTCAGACCAAATATGAAGAGGATATGACAAATTTTATTTCATTTTTATGTTCAGAACTCCACAATACTTGGTAACCAATGAGACTCCAAATGACTAAATACCTTGGACTTGAGCAGGTGTGTTTTTTCAATCAAATTAGTGCATATGATTTGACTACAGAAAGACATACCTAAAGATCCCTTCCTGTTTCTCTTGCTGATAGGTTAGATTGACCACTGGTGACATGATGAATCTATTGATGACACTGCCAAAGATGAAGTAACAATAGATGACCAGAGGCCCTAAGTAGCCGGTGCTGCAAAAGAAAAAGAGGGAAACAGTTTATTTTTGAAGTCCATAACGGTGTATATATTGCTTGAGAATATGGATGTGTATCTTTTTAGCTCATTTTCATTTTAAAATGTATAAGCTAAAATTAAAATGTGTTTTACAAATCATTCGGTATACATTGTGAGTTGAAGAGGATAATAAAGCAGATAAAGAGGAAGACGAAAATAATAAATAAGACAAGAAGGCAAAACTGAAGCAAAAAGGGAAGAAAATTTGAATGACAAGGAAGGAAAATGAGTAAAAAATTAATGAAGTGATAGAAAAATGCTGAAGAAGGGACAAAAAAAGAAAGAGTTGCAAATGCTAACAACTTTTTTTTTCTGACTTACATTTCATATGTGAGATAGGTATAAGTAGCAATAGTGAATGGTGACACAATAAGGGTTGGGACAACCAGGCTCAGTTGATTACATAACCTCTCCACTTCTTGGGTGATTCGCTGATCTCTGATTTGAGAAAAAAATAATGGAAAGAATAAAAATGTTACAATGATTATCTCTACGGTCTCATGCTAATAGATTTCAGAGAATTTAACTTGAATGAGCTTTCAAGAGTCAAATTCACTACTTCTTTGTCTCAATAGGCCTTCAATATCTTTTGTTAAAAATCTTCACAATACTGGTATTTGTTCAGGAAATCTATCTATCTTGGTAGTCTTTCTCTAAATATTAAGTAAACCAGTGATGTTGCCTGGCAATAAATTCAGTATCCTTGGTCCAATACAGAATAGTGCATGACCCTCAGCTCTAGAACAACATAAGTTTAATATAAGATGATGACGTGGATCCTAATCAAATGATTGGTTGAGAGCGTACACGTGACCAGGAATTTATTTTGCCTAACATGTAATTTTGATAATGACTGGTCATTAGTAAAATCAT